>CM053787.1:11685000-11975000 GCA_028749045.1 Cupressus sempervirens | reverse complement strand
TCAATGTGGATATCTATTTTACCATCAAATACACAATAATTGGTTGTTTTTTGGTTTTTAATCAATTTTAATTTTAATTTAATAAATTTTATTATAAAATTGTTAGTTTTAGTTGAATTTGATAGAATTTAGGGGTTTTTTGATAAAAATTATTAAGATTTAGGTTTTTTAATATAAAGTATGTTTTGCAAATTAATAGGAATGGCTAATCAAAATGATGACCATGAGGCAAGGAATAATATTCTTCATAACCCCCCACCAAATGATCCAGTGCCCCCATAAAATCATCCACCAAATGATCCTTTACCCCCTCAAAACTCTCCTTGAATCGAGGATTTGATAATTGAAAATCTCACCAAATTGAGGGGTTTGTAAAGAACATATAATAATTTTCCTGCATTGGCTTCTATAATATCCATGTTAACCACCATAGTGGATAGTTCATTGAAACCCTTTACCAATGAACAAAATGTCACTCTTTGTTGGTGTGACACAATGCATGAGATTTTTAATGATGGCTTGGACCATGATGAGGTTATAACCCTCGATATAACAAAAGATGATTTGGTTAGCCTTTTTGTGAACCCAAAAATTGTTTTACTAGTGGATCGTAAAAAACCCAAACTATCAATTAAATGTTACACAAATGATGAAATATGTGCAAACTTTTGGGATTGTTGCTGGATGGTTTTTGATATCCTTCCATATAGAAATTTAGAGGTGCCATTTTATTTCCTTAAAAAATTGCATACATAATTTTTGTTGAAACTCAAAGTGAATTATTGGAGCATGAAGCCCAACATGGGTGTAGGACTCGGAATTCCTCAGGATAGACCCTCTTCCTAGTGGAAGAAAGCTAGCACTTTTTTCCTACCTAGTGATGTCTCCCCATCTCCTCGAGTGAAACATCCTTATATTATCATAGAGGCTAGCTCTTAGACCATTAGAGAAATTCATAGATTGAGTAGCCTATTCATATCTTAGACTAGGTTAGTCCTGACTCCCTAGGTTGATGATGCTAGTACTAGTTCATCATTACCTAGCTCATCACACATTTCTATGTCTCACACTTGCATTACATGCAAGAATATTTTTCTGGGTCCCATAGGTGACCTTCCTGAGTATCATTTTGTATTAGATGAGGATACACCAGACACATATGTAGAGGCTATAGACCCTAATGTGAGAGAGGAGGGGAATGTAGAGGCATGGACTCCTTCTATGTCAGTACATGTATAATTTTTTTTGTTATGATAGATTAGATTTAAAGTTAATTTTTATAATAGCGTAATTTTAATTTTTAAGCCATACTAACTTATACATGTATGTTATCTTCATTCATATTTAGTTGATGACTGAGGAGGAGTTGACATAGGTTGATGATGTTATGCTCTCGACCATTTTATTTGGCCTTGAGACATCTACGGTACATTATGTTGCATTCTCATTTCTTTTTCTATTTGATATTGTAGCATATATGGTTTCTAATCTTTCTTTTATCCTATAGGTATCACTTGTCCCTGGCAGACAAAGTGCCAGGGATGAGCCAACACCCATCGACAAAGGAAAGGTACTTAGGTTCTTTCTATTTGATTAAATATCATTTCATTCTTGTAAAATGTTTATGGTAATGAAATTTAAATATATTCTTTATTGTGTATAGTTCATGGCTACTAGTGATAAGCCCATACAAATTCCATCTTGTAGACACTCAGGCATTTCTATTCACACTAAGAGCCCCGTTGGCTGTATAAGTATCATTTATTTTTCATTTTCCTTATCTTCATAAATAAATTCAAAATTGAATTCTATGATATTAGAAACTACTATTTTATATCTCATAGGAAACTCCTAGTGCACATGAGGTTCGACGAGAGAGTTTTGTAGATTTGATGATGTAGCCACTATATCCTGAGGAGAAGCCTACACTAGTAAGTTGTAGTTTGAATTCATGACTAAATATTTTATAAATTTAGCATGATATGAATTATAATGTTATACTTTAAGTTGTAGATTCATTTAACAAATATATTTGAACATACACAGACCATAATCAACAAGGTACAAGCATTGTCAAGGGCATACGAGAGGACTCCTAACTAGCATAGGAGGTCGACAAGAGAGGTATTTATTATAAAATTTTAATAGTATAAATCTTCATTAAAAAAATATCATTATGCATTTGATTAATTCAATATTAGATACAAAGAATCATATAAATTTAGTAGTCTAACTTTGGGTTTTCCTTTTTTTTTTATGTAGGAGGCATCTGATCCACCTAGTGTAGTGAAGAGGCTACATTTTGATCATTCACCAACACCCTAGGATAGTATAGTTGTCATAGGACACGTCATGAGGCATTTTGAGATGGCATACACCACATTGTTTACAGAAACATTGATATTATACACATTCCAATGGCATGATCAACCACATTTTGTATATATATATATATATATATATATATATATATATATATATATATATATTTGTGTACTTTATATATGGATACATGATCTTTGATATATATTTGAGTAATTTTTCTATGGATACATGTATTTTGATATATACTTTTGTCATTTATGTGCACAATGATATACATATTAATTTAGAATCTAGTATTGTTCAATTTATCGTGGATCATGTGTATCATTCATGTTTATGGAATATCACTAATTTTGATCATGTTTGTTATATTCAATTCAAATGCAATAATTTTTGAATAACATTTTAACAACCTTTATTATCAAATTTGGATGCAATGTTTGATTTGAAGTGTTATCATGACATAAACACACTTGTTAACCTCATACCCAAGGTTCACATAACCCATATTGATCCACTTAACAAAACTAGCTTCATTAATGCATGCTATAATTTCACACATTATATACATGTTTCCAACCTTGTATGGTTGTGTTCAAACCCCTAACTGACTCTTTGCACTCATTTTCACTTTGAAAGAAAAAGTTGCAAACATTGAAAAAGTTGCAATTTTGCAAATTTGAACAATTTTTGTGATAACTTTAAATTATTAATTAGAGAAGTTCACAAAACTTGGTAAGGGGTTATTGATAGTGCTCACGAGCTTCAAGTTATGACCCTTAGAAGATCGACCTCGAAACACACTTAGAGCACCTTGGAGACTCCTTAGTACATGGTGGCCATGGATGATGGAGGGTCTCTATGGCTAGAACAAGGATGTCACTAGGGTTCACCCACTTATCAAGAGCTAATGGTGCTGGTGATTTGATGCCAAGATCAGTCGTTTCAAAGTTATGTTGTGCTGCACCTATGAAATTAGGTACACTACGAGTTTTGGCATCAAGCGAGATCACTCTACCAAATCCAAACAAAATGTGATCTCTCAAAAATGAGATAGGTTATTTTAGGCCTTGGCATCACCGTCCTATAAAATTTGACGTTTCATCGATAGCCCTCATGAGCTTCAAGTTAGAAACCTTGAAAGATCAACCTTGAAACACACTTAATGCACCTTGGAGACTACTCGGTATGGGGTAGCAGCGGATGATGGATGGTCTCTGTGGCTAGAATAAGGGTGTCAGTAGGGTTCACCCACCCATGTGGAGCTAATGGCAAAATGATTCAATGCCAAGATTAGCAATTTTAAAGTTACATTGTGGTAAACCTATGAACTAAGGCACATTGCAAGTTTTGGCATCGAGCGAGATCATTGTGTTGAATCCAAATAGAAGGTGATCTCCCAAAAATGAGATAGGTTATCTTAGGCCTCGGTATCACCATCCTATAGAATTTAATGTTTCATTGATAGCCCTCACGAGCTCTAAGTTACGACCCTCAAAAAAATGATCTTGAAATGCACTTAGAGCACCTTGGAGACTACTTGATAGAGGGTGCCTATAGATGATGGAGGGTCTCTATGGCCAAAACAAGGGTGTCACTATGGTTCACCCAAACATCCAAAACTAATGGTGCTGATGATTTAATGCCAAGATCAGCAGTTTCAAAGTTATTCTGTGGTGCACCTATGAAAAGAGGCACTATAAGTTTTGGCATTGAGTGAAATCACTGTGCTAAATCCAAATAGAATGTGATCTCTCAAAAATGAGATAGGTTATTTTAAGCCTTAACATCATTGTCCTATAGAATTTGATATTTTATCGATAGCCCTCATGAGCTTCGAGTTGTGACCCTTGTAGATCAACCTCAAAATGCACTTAGAGAAACTTGGAGACTACTTGGTATGGGGTGGTCGTGGATGATGGAGGGCCTTCGTGGCTAGAATAGGAGTGTCACTAGGTCACCTACCCATCCAAACCTAATGGAACTAATTATTTGATGCCAAGATCAGTGGTTTCAAAGTTATGCTATGGCGCACCTATGAACTGAGGCACACTGTAAGTTTTGGCATCGAGAGAGATCACTATACTAAATTCAAATGTAATGTGATCTCTCAAAAATGAGATAGGTTATTTTAAGTCTCGGCATCACCATCCTTTATAATTCAATTTTTCATTGATAGCCCTCATGAGCTCCAAGTTATGACCCTCGGAAGATTGACCTTGAAATGTACTTAGAGCACCTTGGGGACTACTCGGTATAGGGTGGCCATGGATGATGGAGGGCATCTATAGCTAGAACAAGGGTGTCACTATGGTTCACCCACCCATTTGGAGCTAATGGTGCTAACAATTTGATGTCAATATTAGTGGTTTCAAAGTTATGCCATGGTCCACCTATGAATTGAGGCACACTGTGAGTTTTGGCATCAAGCAAGATTGTTGTGCCAAATCAAAATAGAATGTGATCTCTCAAAAATGAGATAGATTATCTTAAGCCAAGTTAGCATCACCATCTATTAGAATTTTATGCTTCACTGTTACCCCTCACGAGCTCCAAGTTATGACCCTCAAAAGATCAACCTCAAAATGCACCTATAGCACCTTGGACACTACTAGGTATGGGGTGGTTGCAGATGATGGAGGGTCTCTATAGACAAAAAAAGGGTGTGACTAGGGTTCACCTACCTATCCAGAGCTAATTCCATTGACAACTTGATGTGAAGATCAGCGGTTTCAAAGTTACATTGTGGTGCACCTATGAATTGAAGCACACTGCGAGTTTTGGCATCAAGTGAGATTGCTATGCTGAATCCAAACAAAATGTGATCTCTAAAAAATGAGATAATTTATTTTAGGCCTTAGCATCACCATCTTATATAATTCAATGTTTCATTGATAGCCCTCATGAGCTCCGAGTTACAACCCTCAGAAGATTGACCTCAAAATGCACTTAGAGCACCTTGGAGACTACTCAGTATGGGGTGGCCGCAAACATTGGAGGGCCTCCATGGATAGAAAAAGGGTGTCACTATGGTTCACTTTCCCATATGAAGCTAATGGAAATGATGATTCGATGCCAAGATCAGTAGTTTCAAAGTTGCGCTAGTGTGCACCTATGAATTGAGGCATACTGCGAGTTTTGGCATCGATCAAGATCACTATTCTGAATCCAAATAGAATGTGATATCTAAAAAATGAGATAGGTTATTTTAGGCCTTGGCCTCACCATCTTGTAGAATTTTTCATTTCATCAATAGCCCTCATGAGCTTTGAGTTACAACCCTCGAAAGATTGACCTCGAAATGCACTTAGAGCACCTTGGACACTACTCAATACGAGTTGCTTGCGGATGATCGATGGTCTCTATGGCTAGAAAAAGGGTGTCACTAGGGTTCACCCACCCATCTAGAGCTAATGGAACTGAAAATTTGATTCCAATATTAGTGGTTTCAAAGTTACGTTGTGGTGCACCTATGAACTAAGGCACACTATGAGTTTTGGCATTGAGCGAGATCACTATGCTAAATCCAAACAGAATGTGATCTCTAAAAAATGAGATAGGTTATTTTAGGCCTTATCATCACCATCCTTTGGAATTCAACATTTCATCAATAGCCCTCATGAATGCCAAGTTATGACCCTCAAAAAATTGAGCTCTAAATGCACTTAGAGCACCTTAGAGGCTGCTCAATACACGGTGGTTGCAGATGATGGAGGGTCTTCATGGATAGAACAAGGGTGTCACTAGGGTTCACTTTCCTATCTAGAGCTAATGGTGCCGATGATTTGATGCCAAGATCAGCAGTTTTAAAGTTACACTGTGGTGCACATATGAACTAAGGCACACTATAAGTTTTGGTATCGAGCGAGATCATTGTGCTAAACACAAACAGAATGTGATCTCTCAAAAATAAGATAGGTTATTTTAGGTCTCATCATCACCATCCTATAAAATTTAACATTTCATTGATAGCCCTCTTGAGCTCCAAGTTATGACCCTTGAAATAACGACCTCGAAATGCACTTAGAGCAACTTGGAGACTACTTAGTACAAAGTGGCCGTAGAGGATGGAAGGCCTCTATGGCTAGAACAAGGGTGTCACTAGGGTTTACCCACCCATCCAAAGCTAATGGCACTCACAATTCAACACCAAAATTAGTGGTTTCAAAGTTAGATTGTGGTGCACCTATAAACTAAGGCACACTACGAGTTTTGGCATCGAGCAAGATTGGTGTGCAAAATCCAAATAGAACATGATCTCTAAAAAATGAGATAGGTTATTTTAGGCCTCAAAATCATTGTACTATAGAATTTGATGTTTCATTGATAGCCCTTAGGAGCTTTGAGTTACAACCCTTGGAAGATCGACCTCAAAATGTACTTAGATCACCTTGGAGACTATGCAGTACAGGGTGGACACAGATGATGGACAATCTCTATGGCTAGAACAAGGGAGTCACTAGGGTTCATCTACCCATTTGAAGCTAATGGTGCTAATGATTTGATGCCAAGATAAAAAATATATATGAATGAGATGGTAGCTAACCAAATCTTAGAAGATTATTTTTATACTATTGTAAAAGTTTTTTGTGAGAACCTTACCACTGAAAATTCAAAGTATATGCATTTTTCCTAATGATTATAAGCATGAATACAAGATGGATCCATTTCTCAAGAGCATTCAGCATCTTGATGGTTGTTATGAACTTTGAGCTACCTTAACAAAAGGAGGGGACTCCTTGACCATGGAGGAAGAGTTTGCATGGTTGTAATAATGCATGGTAATCATGATGAACCAACAAAAAGGAGAAACACTATAGAAACTAGAAAATCAAGCTTAAAGATTGTGCTTTCAAGAGGCTGTGCAATCGGGTATTGTTCCCAGCTCAAGTCAAGGGAGGAGTTACCATTCAAACTAGCACTTGAACATGAAGATGATTATGGAGAGGATCAAATGCAACATGTTGATTCAATCAAAAATGTTGATACTTTCAATCAACAATGTGAATTAAGTCACACCATTTTCATTCCTCAATAGATGTTGCATCAAACGATTCAATATTTTTCATTTATCCATATTTTGGTATTTTCCTTTAAGCATGTTAATTATGGCACTTTTAAGAAGAAAGTCAACTATTTTAGCCAACCAATAAATGAATTTATTTAGCATTTTTCTTGTTACTGGTTAGTGTAGAGTAGGTTAGTTTTCAAGCTTGCTACAAGTGTTACATTTGGATAATACTTGTCAATTGTGGAGTGTACATTAAGCCTAAATTTGGCTCATTAATATCTTTCCTTTCTTGTACATTGATTTAATAGGAATTTTGAATTCTAGCTCAACATTTTTGGGTAAGTATGATGATGTGTCACTACCATCTTTCTCTTCTAATAAACCAACATGGAAAAAGGTTGAAAGGTGAAACACTTATTTTAATTTGACATATCTTTAGAGATGTTAATTCAACCCCCTTAGGATCATAAAACCAATATGCTTTACTAGAGTCATAATAACCAATAAGGATTAATTTTTCAATGTTATTATCATAATTCATTGTCTTCTCTTTTTGGGATATGTTAATCTAGGTTTACTGAGTCTAGAATAGGTTAACCTAGGTTGACTGAGTCTAGAATAGGTTAACCTAGGTCCAACTATTCCAAAATAGGATGACCTGAGTTGACCTATTTGCTAGGAACTTTGGGTCCTAGTGCAATATTTTTCTTAGAATTTTGTAAATTTGAAATTTGGGTGACTTGTAGGCTTACTTTTTTTTTTTCCATTGTAGAATTTGAGTAATATGAATTCATGAAACCCTGAAGAACACATGTATGCAAGAACTTGTCATAGATAGGTAAAGAGAAAAAAAGATAAGGGTTTAACTTTGACAATATACAAGATCACATTATTAGAATAAAATAATGAGTAAAATATACAATGGATATATATGGACAAAAATACTTTGAGTTTATACAAATAGATTAGATAAATGTAGCAAAGCACACAAGTGTTTCAATAAGTTTATTTGATTGTTGTCACACAATTAGAGCCTATATAATATATAGAACCAAAAATTTGACTTGAACTATAACAAACAACTTTAATAAACTGTAACAAAACTACCTTAGTATTCCCAAGATATAGGAAAAAATTATCCAAATCAACTATTTCTTCCACCCATCGCTCTTCTTGCACAACGAGTCTTTGTTTATAGTAACCTTGAGATAGAAACCTCAGAACATAAAAAGAAATGAAATGCATTGATAAGACTTGTAGTAAAAGGCTTACACAATATTAGCATCATAAAATAACTTCTTGTTTCAATGCCTCATTATGAATGAGTATTCAAACTTATCGACACCTTCCCCAATTTGTTTTTTAAGGAATCAAGTATTCTAATTGTTCATTCGTATTTTCTATATTTGTCTTATTTGATTAGTTCGACAAAAATGGTTTTAATAATCATAATGTCAAATCTATGTCAAATTAGAAAAAAGCCAAACTTGTAATAAGATATCCACAAGCAATTCTTCCATTGTCTCCTTGCTTCAATACTCATATAGCTATAAATGCTCTTAAAATTGTCCTTATAGCCTTGTATCACATGCAAATATGATTTGCAAGAACTTGTTCAATATCTTCCTCTTGTAATTCCTTACAAAGAACCTACCAAAATATAAATTAGGATATGTAATTAATTTATCCTATCTTTTTCATTATTACAAAAACCATATATATAAAAACTTTACATTTTACATCATAATACATCATAAATCTTAGGAATTTTTCCCAACACCCTACCCCCCTAGTCTTCATGATGTACCTACATTACAATATAATAAAAAATATTAGTAACTTATTGTATTAAACAAGATAATCATCAGTTCATTAAATCATTATGAAGAAAATAACATAAGAAGTAAATATACCTAGTCAAGTGTTCTAGTAGGGTTCTCTCTCTATTTTAGGGTCTCCAATAGGGCTTCATGATCAGCATTAGTAATAGTAAAAAGTTATTTTACTTTTGGTCTTCCTTGATGCTTCAACAACTTTACATCTGTTTCAATAATAAGATGGAAATATATGAGAATTATTTTGTGTTTCTGATAGTCTTCGAATTCAGGAATTCCATTCCTTCTAAGCATGCATGTTTGCAACCATGTTCTAGTAACAACCATTGAACCTATAGGATATGTGAATCCATCATCATCTGTGATTAGTTGTACAAAGTTTTTTTTACCTCTTACACAATGTGCTAACCAATAAAAAAATTTCTCATCATTCCCATATGGTGAAACCAATGCAAAGACATGTCCTAGCTGAAGAAGATTTGATAGATGGTTATGGTCAAGTGAACTTTCTATGTCATCATTTCTAATAGAGGCTATGATAGACAATGGAGTAAGATAATGTAGAGCCCATGTGTCCACCCACTCACTCAACTCACAATGATCCCAATCACACTGAAAACAACTAGGACAAAAGCAAGATAGTTGTCATGTCCAAATGGTCCATGTACTAGAATCAAAGCTCCAAAATGAATGCATTTTTGATGAGTCTCTCACTATAGCACAATCTAATATATCGCCTATGAACCCTTCCTCAACCAACCAAAAAAACTTATGCACCACTGAATCAAGAGCCCCTTACACCAATCAATAATGCTACAAGCATCAAGAAGCTCTACTACTAAAATCTTTAGATGCTCCTTAACTAGAGCTCTCTTCACACATGCCCCTGCTCCATCATGTTCCCCTTTCCCATGGCTGGACTCAGAAAAAATCCAAATATGAGGCACCCACCTCTCTATGTGCATCCTACACAACCAATAAAGAAAGCAAGCATTCTTGAATTGACCTGTATAGTTATTTGACCAAATGATATGTCTATCCATAGAAATTGCATGCTCTTGTAAGAAATCAAAATAATTCTCAAAATAATGTTGTACAAACTCATGAGAGTGAGATCTATCATCACTCATATAAAATGATACTCTCTAATAATCTTTTAATTATCTTCTACACTATTAGGGGCATGTGTATATGTTGTGTGGATGATAATAGCAATCTAAATGGAGTTGTAATACTGAGATTGTGTCTCATTTTGAGGTTGCAATGTGTACTTCTCAGCAAAATAAACAATTAATATAATAGTTCCAATGGCAAAAGCCTCCTTAAACATTCTAAATTGTTGATCCAACCACTGAGACCTGTGACTATGTCTTGCATACTTGTGGAAAAGATTTTCCTTGAAATCTGAAATAAAACTAGCCACATTGATTTCTTTTGCAACCAATTCACATCTAGAGCCCTCACCCACACTCTTCAATTTGTATTTCACTATTTCATATACCTTTTTTTTTACTATTGTCTTTCCAAGATCTTGTTCACACCCCTCATGGAAACATGTGTCAAACTTGGATAAGCCACCACATTCTGATCACTTCTTATTTAAGCAAGCATTTCTATAAAAGAAACAACCATCAACTCTATGACATAAAAATTGATCTAGCAAGTCTCTTGATGATTTTGGAAGCCCACTAGCACCACAATTCTCCAACATTTCTTCACTATGCAAAGTAGAATAGATTGAGCATAATAGTTAATGGTGCATAGAAAACTCGACATGATATTTGCAACAACATGTATTTCAAATTTTAAGTGGCACACAATAAAATGGCTTCAAAGATTCAAAATCCCTTTGCGATATATGAAGGCTTGGATGACTCTCCCTAAATTGTTTGAATAACATAGTTTGACTTACCTCCAAATAGTGCTTAGGATGTGGCGTGTGGTCTCTAATACCAATTCTCAACTTTAACACATCTTTAGCATTAGGTGATACTCGTGAGCTAGAGTGCCCAATTTGTGTAATTTCTTCCTTCACATCATCAGATAGCTGTTGCCATTTTTTGCCTCACACCAAAAATTCAAATTTGTATGCCCAGCCTATCCAACGGTCACCTTCCAGTGGGGTCTTCGTCAGGTTTCAATGGCAAGTTATGGCACCGGTGGGCGCTATGGAACTATTGGGAAATTGGTTATCCTCGTCGTTAGCGACATGGCACCTGGCCGGTAAAAGTATCGACAGTGGGTCCTCCCTTTTCCTTATTATTTCTCTGACACCAGGTTTTGGAAAGAATATGGTGGGTGCTATGGCACTATCAAAAAACTTACACTTCTCATTGTTAGCAACATATCACCTAGTCAAAAAATGTAACTATGGCAATGTTAGAAGGTAGGTGGGTTCTAGGTATGCCCCGTTGGATACCAGTGATGAATTTGTCAAACATGTTGGCAGTGGTTGATCTTTTCATTGGCTAAAGTATGATTGTGTAGATCTGGGTCTTGCTTCACTTGGTGGGCTGCAAACAAGGCTTGTCAGATAGGATGGCACATGGCCAGTTCCCATTGGTTGATATACTGATAGGATAGACCCATCTTGCTCACCGTCAAGTCTCAAGACATCAACGGTGGGTGCTATCTCGCTATGGAAAGCTGCAAGAATTTTACCAATAGCAAGATAGTGCCTCAGCGATGCATGGTGGGTGGGTCCATGTTCCTTCTATGGGCCGGAGGTTAAACAGGTGGCTTGCTGAGGTGGTAGTTCTATTGGTGTCCGCTTTCCCAAATTCTGAGCTTTGTCAAACCTTTTGAAGATGTGGGAAAGCGGGTCGTTGGCATGTGTCATAGGTGATGTAATGGGCTGGCCCTTGTCCAAGTGATATTATGGTTCGTCCTCGGTGGCATATTGTTAGGTGGGTTACAGTATGATGGTGGTTTTTTATTGGTCCATTCAGCCAGCTCGATGCGTAGTTGTACAAATTTGTTGATCATTGTTGATCTAAGGAAATTCCACGGTAGGTGCTATCTCACTATGGAGAACTGCGAGAATTTTAACCATAGTGACATAGCACCCTCTCGCCATGTGGATTAGAGGGGCCAAGTGTTATGAAACTATAGGGATGGTACTAGTTCAGGCTGAGTTAGATGCTAGGTGGTGCCAAGTATGATGGGCGTAGGGAAAGAACAAGCACGATAATATGATGAGTCTTCACAATCGTTAGATTTTAGGAAGATCAATGGTTGGCATTATCGTGCTATTGAAAGTTGCTCATTATTTACCATAGTGACATAGCACCTAAGTGACATGTGTCCCAATGGGTTCGGTGAAGGTAGTAACAGTTTTTGGCTGATAGTTAATGTGATCATTACAGTTAGATTTTGACAGGTTGGCATGGTTAGTAACAAAGGACATGGTCAAACTCAGGAGGACCCCGCAAGGTGGTAGAAGGATAAAAGATTATTAGCCCACATGGCCTATTTGGGTTGTAGTAATAGGTTGACTTGCTAACTGTGTTGACTCCTAGTCCAAAAACAAGGGGAAATCAACGATTTTACATGAATCTGATCTTCATGATCGATTCCAACCACCAGGAAATGAATGCTAAATGTAGGAGAACACTCTACCACTCCGACCTATCTATCTACCTAGTCAAAGTGATTTAATGGCATTGTTTCTGTCTTCTCAAGGCATTATTTGACACAAAGGACCAGATATCATTACATCTGGATCTGCACCTAGATTAGATTTGCTCCATGATTGTTCTCTAATGGGCTTCAATGTGGTGGTTGTAGAGTACCTTCAGCTGGAAAACATCCAAGTTATGCCTGAACTATAAAGGAAAATTTTGTAGATTTTTTTTTGGTCAGGCCCTTTTCTTTTTTTTCTCTGATGTTGCTCTATAATTTTAGTGTAAAACTCCCTTTGTCTCTGAACTGCATGATTGACTTCCTTATCTCCTTCAGCCATTGGTATGAAAGTGCAAGAATCCTTGCCTCTCATTGATATTTTATTGATATCTATAACATGCATGACTATATCTCCTTGAATCAATGAATGATACTATAATTCAACCTCTCTTCCTTGTGTCATTCATTCTGGTTTTCTCATTTGCATATGATTATTAAATTAAAGCAAGTCTGAAGGTGTATATCCTTAGTTTCATTCTAGTTCAATAGTGCATATATGGCTAGAGATTGGTCCGAACACTCTATTTTGGTGCATCACCTCTTTAGACTAGATTAATTAGGTAGATTTTCTTCCATGCTCTCCTTCTCCCTTTTCCTCTCCAAGAGTAGTTAGGTGCATCCTAATAGTAAGAGGAAGCCAACCTTCTCTGGAGACTCAACCTCACAGTTCAAGTCCCACAACTTGGAGGTTGTTTCCATGTTTCACTAGGTTTTCCTCATCCATAGGCTTTGGACAAGGGTGCAAACCTAAGTGACAATAGTTTTTGCCATGCCCGGTGGGACACTGGTCAAAAAATTTAAAGTCCACTAGTTAGCTAGTTGATCATGATACACTAAGGATTTGGGTGTTATCCTTAGTGCTACCAGCCTTTGGAGCCATTCAATCAAACACCATATTGACTCTAGTGCAAATCTTCTAGTTTCAAGTAGAAATAGTGCTAGTATGTAAAGATCACCTTTGATCTTTTTGTGATTTTCAGGTTTTCTATGAAATTACAGCTTTTATGAAAGGTTTATTATGGATTGATTTCAAAGAAATAGTCATTATTCCCCCCCATATCATGAAGATTTTATTCCTTAGTCCTTATATTGCGAATTTCAATCTCCATCCCAAGCTGTTTGTAGCCAAGCTACTCAAAATTATGACCCTCCCATTGCCTCTACTCCATTAGTCCCAACGTCCTTAATTGAAGAACTTAAAGATATGGTTTTGGGATTCCAAAGAAGGATGGATTCATGGGATAGGAAGCTAGGTGAACAAGATGAGCAGTTATTGGCTTGGGATAAACAACTTGAGCAAGGTGGGCTATTGCTAGACCTTGATGGGCAACTTGAGGAGTTTTATGGGCGGCTTGATGAGGTTGCAAGACAACAAGAGGTTGACAGACAATAGGAGGAGATGGCCTATCTCCAACAACAACAAGAAGAGAGGGAGAAACAGAGACATTTTGAGGAGAACCTTGCAAGGCAAGTTGTTGCAGTAAGAGAGCAAGAAATTAGGCTCTAGTCAGCTCATTTTCAAGCCAAGGAGGTAGATACTCCCCCCCTCTCCAAAATATGTCATCCCAAGCTTTAAGAAGCCCCCTCCCTTATAAGAGCATGTTATTGTAGCCCCTCCATCCCCTATAAGAGAGAGTTGGATGAGCCATGAACCTCTCGGGCCTATTACTATTAGATTATTTCTAGATGGGTCGGTTGTATGGACTTTTGATGGTTCAAATATGGAGTTTCGGGAGAGTGATTCCAAACCCACAAAGATTCCCTATGAGGAGTTGTAGTCTATTGAGGAGAACAAAGAGGAGGCTGCTAAGCCAAAGGAAGAGGACCCAACCCTCTTATCTGAAGAGCTTCCCTCTTTTGTTGAGGAAGAAGAAGAAGACAATAAGTCTATTCCTCCTCTTGAGGAGAAAATCATGGCTTTTGAGCCCTTGCCAGTGAATTAGGATCTACTGCTAGGGAAGGAAGAGGATCATTTACTACAACAGACAACCCTCTATGATGTGAAGGATGGACAAGAAGGCCTCAAGGATAGCTTTGTCCTTGAGGAGGAATATGCTAACTTGCATGAGGATTTTCCCCAACCTATGCATATCTTTGAAGTTGTAATGGAGGAGATCAATGATGAGGATGATCTTTTGGATGAGTTGGATGCTCTTTTCTCTTCCATGGATATTGAATTAGTATCTCCTATATATGAGGAGCATGTTCCACAATAGCAACAAGTGGAAGGTCACACCATACCAGTAGATCCAAAGGAAGTGGTTCATGGGTAGGATGAACAAGATGTGGAAAAAAATCAAAAGGAGGAGCCACTTCCAAACCAATTGAAGACTACCATTTGCAGAGCATAATCAAATGGTCAAGGATGATTCCTATGGCCCTACACCATCAAGAGGATGCCCTATAAGGTATCTAGGTCTATGACAAATCAGCAAGTTGCCCCCAGTCATGTTCACTCCAGAGCATGAGGAAGATTATCACAAGGAGGAGCGGGTATGTTTTTCTCCAAAAGGACCCTCCTTAGTTTTTGAAAGCTTCATTGTTTTCAACATTGGGAGGGGGGTGTTTGATGCAGCAATATGCTTGTCATACCTACTGATCCATTTAGCTGCCGCTTTGTATGAGGGAAGAAATCAACTGGTGAGGAGGGGCAGCTATTTCAACAAACCAGTCAATGGGTTTTTTTGACCCCTCTCTTTGTAAATATTTGTACATATTAGAGTATTTTTTTCTTTCTATTGGTTTCCTGTTTTCCAAGAAGTGCACGAGCACAGGGTTTTCTCTCTATGAGATAGCAAGTTTCAAAATTTTGAAGGTTGCAGAAGGGTTCTGGTCCCTGGTTCCAGTTGCAGAGACAAGGGTTTCAGTGTTTCCCTCTCAGAGGTAGGGTTAGGGTTTCACAGTGCTTAGAATCTACATGTATTTTATGACTCTGTAGCCCAATGGATGCTTCAGGCTACTGGTCTTATGCATAACAGGCTCGCATCCCTTGTGAGTCACCAAAAATGTTGCCATTTTTTGCCTCTTGCCAAAAATTTAAATTTGTATGCCTAGCCTATCTAATGGTCACCTTCCATCTTTATATTATTTTAATGGCTCAAAAATATCAAAAAAAATGAATAAAAAACTTATGTTTTATTACCGTCGACATGCAACTTTCCATGCTATTAGACCTTCCATGATCTATGGTTCCCTACTTCCCTGCATTTTCCAAATGCACGTTCTTTAAATAATGTAGGAATGCCCCTTTCTAATGTGTGGAGAGAATGATGTCACATGAGGTCTTCCTTAGGTTTCAAAGGCAAGTTATGGCACTGGTGGGTGCTATGGAACTATCGAGAAATTGGTTATCATTGCCATTACCGACATGGCACCTGACCGGTAAAAGTATTGAAGGTGGGTCCTCCCTTTTCCTTATTGTGTCTCTGGCACTGGGTTTTGGAAAGAATATGGTGGGCGCTATGGTGCTATCAAAAAACTTACGCTTCTTGCGATTATCAACATAGCATCCAGTCAAAAAATGTTACTACAACAATGTCAGAAGGTAGGTGGGTCCCAGTTATGCCCCGTCGGATACCAGTGATGAATTTGTCAGACACGTTGGCAGTGGTCAATCTTTTCATTTGCTAAAGTATGACTATATAGATCTAGATTTTGCTTCACTTGGTGGGCTATAAACAAGGGTTTTCAAATAGGATGTCACGTGGCCAGTTCCCATTGGTTGATAGGACAGACCCATCTTTCTCGCCGTCAGATCTCAGGACATCAACAATGGGCACTATCTCACTATGGAAAGCTGTGATAATTTTACCCATAGCGAGATAGCACCTCGGCTACACGTGGTGGCTGGTTCCATGTTCCTCCTATAGGCTGCAGGTTAGACAGGTGGTTGGTTCAGCTGGCAGTTCTATTAGTGTCTCCTTCCCTGCATTCTGAGCTTTGTTAGACCTTCTGAAGATGCGAGAAAGTGGGTTACTGGCACATGGCATAGGTGATGTAATGGGCCTGCCCTTCTCCAAGTGATATTATGGCTTGTCCTCGATGGCATATTTTCAGGTGGGTTGCAATACGATGGTTATTTTTTATTGGTCCATTTACTCATCTCAATGTGCACTTGTAAAAATATGTTGATTGCCATTGATCTAAGGCAAATCCACAGCAAGCGCTATCTCACTATGGAGAACTGCAAGAATTTTAACCATAGCAACATAGCGCCCTCTCACCATGTGGATTAGTGGGTCCAAGTGTTATGAAACTGCAGGGATGGTACCATTTTGGGCTAAGTTAGATGCTAGGTGGTGCCAGGTATGATGGGCCTGGGCCAAGAACAAGCACGGTAATATGACGAGTCTTCATGATCATCAGATTTTAGGAAGATCAAAGGTTGGCATTATCGCACTAGTGACACGTGTCCCAGTGGGTTCGGTGAAGGCAATAACGATTTGTGGCTAGTAGTTAATGTGATCGTTGGGATTAGATTTTGAGGGGTTGGCACGGTTAGTAACAAAGGACATGGTCAAACTCAAGAGGACCTCGCGAGGTGGTGGAAGGATAAAAGATCATTGGCCCACATGGCCTATTTGGGTTGCAATAATAGGTTGACTTGTTGACTGTGTTGACTCCTAGTCCAAAAATAGGGGGAAATCAAGGATTTTACATGAATCTAATCTTCATCATCCATTCCAACCACCAGGAAATGAATGCTAAATGTGGGAGAACACTCTACCAATCTGACCTATCTATCTACCTAGTCAGAGTGATTTAATGGTGCCATTTCTATCTTCTTAAGGCATTATTTGACACAGAGGGCTAGATATCATTACATTTGGATCTGCACCCAGATTAGATTTTCTCCATGATTGTTCTCTGAGGGACTTCAATGTGGTGGTTTTAGAGTAGCTTTAGCTGGAAAACATCCCAGTTATGCCTAAACTATAAAGGCAAATTTTGTAGATATTGTTCTAGTTAGACCATTCTCTATTTTTTCTCTGTTGTTGCTCTGCAATTTTGGTGTAAAAATACCTTTATCTCTGAACTACATGATTGCCTTCCTTATCTCCTTCAGCCATCGGTATGAAAGTGCAAGAATCCTTGCCTCTCATTGATGTTTTGTGGATATGTGTAACCTGCATGACTGTATCTCCTTGAATCAATGAATGATACTATAAGTCAACCTCTCTTACTTATATCATTCATTCTAGTTTTCTGATCTGCATGTGATTATTAAATTAAAGCAAGTCTAAAGGTGTATATCCTTAGTTTCATTCCAGTTCAATAGTGCATATATGGGCAGAGATTGGTCTAAACACTTTATTTTGGTGCATCACCTCTTTAGACTAGATTAGGTAGATTTTATTCCATGCTCTCCTTCTCCCTTTTCCTCTCCAAGTGTAGTTAGGTGCACCCTAATAGTAAGAGGAAGCCAACCTTCTCTAGAGACTCAACCTCACAGTTCAAGTCCCACAGCTTGGAGGTTATTTCCATGTTTCACTAGGTCGTCCTCATGCATAGGCTTTGGACAAGGGTGCAAACCTAAGTGACAACAATAGCTTTTTATCAAAACATGGAAGTCTCCCACCAAAAGCCCACATTTCATTTTGAAGAGGATCATCAATTCTCTCTTGTCTACTAAGTGCTCTTCAAAGAGTAGTATGATTTAGGTTCAAGTCAATACAAGTTTTTCTCATATATCTACCCTTTCTCAAATGATGACTTACCATAAAGGTTGTAATAACCATTTGAGTAGCTCTCTTATCCTTCTCTCTATTATTTTTCCCAATGTTATTGAGAGAACTGGAAAGATTCTTTACAATAATGGCATTTCTTTCCAATTTTTTATTGACATGAATCTTCAATTTGGAAAGCATAGGTATCATCTTTTGCATCTTTAATAAGGCATGAAAAGATGGCATTGCTCCACCACTATCTTGTGTCCGAAAAACATCCTATATAGTTTTAAAGCCCATAATCGAATTGTTCTTTATGATTTTTTCCCTTCCAAATTGGTAATAATCATTTCATCAAATTCAATTATCCATTTTGGTGTTCTAGAACATTCATGTCAATTATAATAAGGAGATATGTAAGGTTCATGTGCATTAGGTTCCTATGCATTATCATCTTTGGAATGGTCAATCATACAATTTACATTATGACCTTGAAACATTTCATCCTCCAAAGTTTCATTCTCTAAATTTTCAATCTCGGCATCATCATTTTCAATTTGTACATTTGCATTCCTCAACTGTTCATATTCATTATCTGACTCTATGATTTTAGCTTTGATTAATTCATCGTCAACTTGACTCACATTTAACAAACCTTGTCTTTTCCTTTGATGATTTACTTTGTCCCTTTCCCTATATGCCATAATGTCTTCATTGGATACCTTTCTTTTGCATTTAGCCTTTCCATGACTGCTACTCCCCATTCAGATGACAATATCAGACACCTAGGGATATACTATCAAACTTTTTTCAATTATTCGGGGCCCCAAATTGTGACTTTTCTGAAAACCCATGAAAATGGCCTACAAAAAGAGATGTTGTTGGGTATGTAGTGACAAGGAATACTATGAGAAAATCATGCCAGTAAAATTGGGTATCCAATCTAAAAATGGATACCCGATAATAAATCAGGTATCCGATATTTAGCCCAAAATAATGGAGGGAAATAACAATTAAGATAAAGATTAAATATCATAATATATGTTATTATTATTATAATCTATAAATATATAATATATATTAATATATATATATATATATGAAATTATTATATTATATTATATATTATATGGGATATATAATACAATCTATTATGACCTATGTTAACTATTAATATATACTAATATATTATGTTATTACAATTATTATAATCTATAAATATAATATATATATATATATATATATATATATATATATATATATATATATATATATATATTTGATTATCATATTATATTATTATTATAATCATTTATTTGGGTTGAAAGGGGCCATAAGATGACCTATGACCCCCTTTCAACACATTCCATGATGACATATGTCTCTAGGGATCCTAGGACCCATAGGGACATATTAGAATCATTTTTATGGGTTGAAAGGGTCCATAGGATGACCTATAACAACTTTTGACACATTCCATGATGACATATGTCTGTAGGGGTCCTAGCACCCCTAGGGACATATTAGAATCATTTATATAGGTCAAAAGGGGCAATAGGATGACCTATGACCCCTTTCGATAGATTCCACGATGACATATGTCTCTAGGGGTCCTAAGACCCCTAGGGACATATTATAATCATTTATATGGGTTGAAAGGGGTCATAGGATGACTTATCACCCCTTTTGACACATTCCATGATGACATATGTCTTTAGGGATCTTAGGACCCCTAGGGACATATTAGAATCATTTATATGGGTCGAAAGGGGTGATAGTATGAACTATAACAACTTTTGACACATTCAATGATCACATATGTCTCTAGGGGGTCCTAGGACCCCTAACAACATATTAGAATTGTTTATATGGGTCGAAAGGGGCCATAGGATGATCTATGACCCCTTTTGACACATTCCATGACAACATCTGTCTCTAGGGGTCCTAGAACCCCTAGGGACATATTAGAATCATTTATATTGGTCAAAAGGGGCAATAGGATGACCTATGACCCCTTTTTGACACATTTCATGATGAAATATGTCTTTAGGGGTCCTAGGACCCCTAGGGACATATTAGAATCATTTATATGGGTCAAAAGGGGCCATAGGATGAGCTGTGACCCCTCTCGACACATTACATGATGACATATGTCTCTAGGGGTCCTTGGACCCCTAGAGACATATTAGAATCATTTATATGGGTCAAAAGGGGCCATAGATCATTTCAACATATTTTATTATAACATATGTCTCTAGGGGTCCTACGACCCCTAAGGACATATTATAATTGTTTATATGGGTCGAAAGGGGTCATAGGATAACCTATGACCCCTTTCAACACATTTTATTACAACATATGTCTTTAGGGGCCCTAGGACCCGTAGAGACATATTAGAATCATTTATATGGGTTTAAAGGGGCAATAGGATGACCTATGACCCATTTTGACACATTCCATGATGACATATGTTTGTAGGGGTCCTAAGACCCCTAGAGACATATTAGAATAATTTACATGGGTCAAAAGGGGCACTAGAATGACCTATGACCCCTTTCAACACATTCCATGATGACATATGTCTTTAGGGGTCCTAGGACCCCTAGGGACATATTAGAATCATTTATAAGGGCTGAAATGGACCGTAAGATGACTTATGACTCTTTTCGACAAATTCTATGATGACATATGTCGCTAGGGGTCCTAGGACCACTGGAGACATATTAGAATCATTTATATGAGTTGAAAGGGGCCATAAGATGACTTATGATGACTTTCGACACATTTCATGATGACATATGTCACTAGGGGTCCTAGGACCCCTAGGGACATATTAGAATCATTTATAATGGGTCGAAAGGGACCATAGGATGAGCTATGACCCCTTTTAGCACATTTCATGATGACATATGTCTCTAGGGGTTCTAAGACCCCTAGAGACATATTAGAATCATTTATATAGGTCAAAAGGTGCCATAGGATGACCTATGACCCCTTTCAACACATTTCATGATGACATATGTCTCTAGGGGTCCTAGGACCCCTAGGAACATATTAGAATCATTTATATGGGTTAAAAGGGTCCATAGGATGACCTTTGACCCATTTTGAACTATTTCATGATGATATATGTCTCTAGGGGTCCTAGGTCTCCTAGGGACATATTAGAATTATTTATATGGGTCAAAATACAATGGCCCTTTTTTATATATTTTATTACAACATATGTCTCTAGGGGCTCTATTACCCCTAAGGACATATTATAATTATTTATAAGGGTTGAAAGTCAACACATTCCATGACGACATATGTCTCTAGGGTTCCTAGGACCCCTAGGGACATATTATAATCTTTTAAATGGGTCGAAAGGGGCCATAAGATGACCTATGACCATTCTCGACACATTTCATCACAACCTATGTCCCTAGGGGTCCTAGGACCCCTATGGTCACATTTGGTTGGTTCCAATGCATTGAGAGGAGTCATAGGTTAACCTATGACACCTCTTGATGCATTTCATGACAACTTATGTCCTTAGGACCCTAGGACCCCAAGGGACCCATTGGGAATGCATCAAAAGGGGTCACTAGGGGCCCTAGGGACATATGTTATCATGAAATGCATCAAAAGGGGTCATAGGTTAACCTATGACCCCTTTCAATGCTTTTTATGACAATATTATATTTAATAATAATATGATATTGTATATTCTAATATAATAATAATATATTATTAGATTATGTAACAATAATAATCATTTATGTTACTAGATTATAGATTTAATAAATAATAACCATATATATTATTATATATAATAATAGTCATATAATATTACTATATATTTAATAATAATATTTATCATATATATTACTATATTATATTTAATAATAATAATTTTACATATTATTGTAATATAATAATAATTAAAATGATGTATAATAATAATAATATCAATGTCCACACTTGCCCCAAATAAATTTCCCTCTAAAACACTCTGAAGTTTCCCTCTCAAATTTATTTCCTCTCAAATTTCACTCCCTCCAAAATTGAAATTGGAATATCTTTCCTCTCAAATTTCCCTCCAAAATTTCAATTGAAAAATCACATACCTAATCGAATACCCGATTTCAAATTGGATATCCAATTTCAATTTTATTTCAAGTATTCAATTAGGCTCGGTATTTACGTAGCCTATTTTGTCAAACCAAAAGAACATGTTTGAGAAGGGTTTCACTGACACTCAAACTTTGGGTAGCCATCTGACAATGTTATTTTCATAGAAATTGAATGAAATGAAAAGGGTTTTTTTTATAACACTCTCGAGATTCTATTGATATCTCTCAAATTCTAAGTTTGATAAGTATTTATTAGTTAATTTTCAATGAAGATGATTGTAAAGTGTTCGTTGACATACTGATTAAAGAATAGCTATAACTTTTAGATGGTATAACATTTTTTAATTCCAAAAGTTGTGTCGCATTCTATGCTTCACCTAGTATAAGAAAAAAAAAAAAGAAAAAAAAAATTGGTAAAGTTTTCTACTAATTAAGGTCATCAGACACGAAACTTTTTTTTTGAAAAATTTTTAGTAGAAAACTTATATTTAATTATTTATTTTGAATAAAAATACCCAAAAATACATGTCACATTCAGGCATGAATCTACTTCTTATATCTATAATTATACTAAAAGAATATTAGCATTTGATTTTGATTAAGGCAGTCTGACATACACCTACTTTTTATTTTTGTCCTAAAATTTTTGTAGTACTGCATTAAAATCCAAATATTTGTCCAATCAATTATTTTTTTCTCTACATAAGGCCTAGTAGTTTAGAAACTATATTCAATTTCCTATAGATTATTTTTTTACAACCTTTTGATATAAAGTCCATAGCCACATTAAAATTATGTGTCATGTTGACATAACCCTAATTTGCTAGTTTTT
Organism: Cupressus sempervirens; assembly: GCA_028749045.1. NCBI lineage: Eukaryota > Viridiplantae > Streptophyta > Pinopsida > Cupressales > Cupressaceae > Cupressus > Cupressus sempervirens. The sequence continues at coordinate 11,951,535 of CM053787.1, read as the reverse complement.
CACTCTCAGTGAAGGCGATAGTTTGGTTCACCATGATCCTACACATACCCATATATATATATATATATATATATATATATATATGTATGTATGTATGTATGTATGTATGTATGTATGTATGTATGTATGTATGTATGTATGTATGTATGTATGTATGTATGTATGTATGTATGTATGTATGTATGTATGTATGTATGTATGTATGTATATATATGATAACGTGCCAAAGTTTTGCAAAGATTTCTTTGTTCTACTTCATTAGATTTGTTCCTTGAATGTTTGTTTTGTCATCCTTTCTTGTTTCCCATCAAGAAATCATAAAATTGCCTTTTGCCTTCACTTTCAAAAATTTGTCTTCACTTTGAAAGTGACTTAATAATGTGCTTGCACAAGCATAAGCAAAAATAGGTGTTCTGGTGAGCATAAGAAAATAAAAATCTGGTTGCTAGATTTTTTGATAAGATTGTTTGTGTGAACACAATAAAAATGTTTGCACAAACATACATATTTCAAAAAATCCTATGTTATTTTTCAGAAAAAGGAAATAATGGTCTTTTGACCCTCAAAACTGGGATCAAATGATCTTCTACAAGAAATCTAAAAATGTCAAATTGTGTTACTTAGTGCAAGCTTTTAGAAAAATACAATTTTAATATGTATTATATTCATTAAGACTTTCAAATATGAGTTTAACTCATTATAGCTTGATTAATGATTAAACATCAACTAACTTTGACACTTCGGAAAAAAAAGTAAATTAGGTCAATTTTTATGATTTATAAAATGATAAATAAAATAAAAATAAATAAAATGATTTATGATATATTGAGTTCAAGTTATGCTTGTCAAAATGTACGTATCTCTGAATTACAATTAATGTCACTTTGAAACTTTATAAACTATATAATATTCAATCAAATTGAATCAAACCAAAAGGATCCTCTAGATATGATGGTAAAAATCCAACATCAAAAGAATTACCTCATTATCATTTCTAGAAAAATGTTATGCTTGTCATACTAGCTGTCACTCTTTAAAAATTTTGATTATTCATATGGACCACTTTTCAGGGGAGAAGAAAAAATTAACGTAAGTTTAAAAAATTAATAAAAAAATATGGTTACAAAGTTAGAACAAAGTACTAGAAATTGCTAGTTTACATCATCTTGAAATTATTTATAGTTTTAGAGATATAGTCACTCGAATGTGGGGTTTGTTTCAAAAGTGCTGATTTCAATGTCAAAATTGGTCAAAAAGTGGCACCCAATATTATGGGATCAATGTCCTCAACTGTGATGGACCTCATCATCAATAAGTGATCCATATGACCTTGTTCTATTTCTTCTGCTTTGACAATCTTCATAGTATGTTGACATCAATGACAAACATAGTCATGAATCCAATAGACAATCATACTAACTATCTTTCAACTGCTCCAACAATGATAGAGTAGTCCCCCATAGGAATGTCATCAACATTCATGCTAACAATTGCTCCTCTTTTAAGTTGTCCACTTTCTTTGCATACTATTGACTGAGATAGACAAGGAGGGCCATGTGCTTGAGTGAGTGCTCTAACATAGTATCTTTGTGTATTTTTTCTTATTGTGATGTGCTTTCTCTATATCGTGTTTTTTATATAGACAACCTTTGTGGCTCTGTTGAAACAAGATGATAAGGGAATCAAAATGTCATAACATTATTCTATTTGTATCTAACTTCTTCTATACATTGAGATGTTATCTTGTACATGGACCAATGTACATAATTGTATCCTTGAATTATTTACTTGGATTTGTGATATGGTAGCACCAATTCATTTTGGTCTCCATGATGGTAGTCCAGAAAGACTTTCCTTTGTAAATCTTAAGTTTCCTTTTTCAATTGTATCACAATTCTACTTCTTTTGGGGGAAATGTTATTTCATACATGATATTATATTTACATGTTATCTTGACTAAACTGACCCAAATGTTAGTTGATCCCTTGTGCTTTCTATATATGGTATGTTATGATTCTTCATCATATGTCTTCTTGTGCGGGCATTTCACAATAGAAATGTATCTAGTGGATGTATGTATACTCCATTAAATATACTTTTATGTTAAATTTTTAGTAATTCTTTAACATGGGGAAACATGCTATGCTCATTCTACTTTGAAATCATGGTGTAGTAAATATAGACTTTTAGTATGGCTTAGGGTACTTTTCTTTAGATACTTGGTATGCTTCCTAGGTTTTCCTTAAACCTATGCATTTCTAATTCATCCTTTCTTTTTGAACACATCCCTTTTTGGATTATGTACAATCATAAGGAATGGATTCTTCATGGGAACCTTTAATTTAGGAAGTGAGAATCCTTAATAGTAGGCCTCTCTCTCCTTTGCACACATATATGCTAAATCTCATATGTGAGTAACACATAATAACATGATAAGTATCATACATGGGTAGAAAATCTAAACATATATGTTAAATCTTATGTATGGGTAACACATAAGAATTTTATAAATCTCATTTATAGGTGCATTCAAGAACAACATGCTAAGTCTCATCCACATGAATTGCATTTTTTTGTTTTTGTTTTTTGTGATTCACAATGAGACATGTATTTCTCATTTGAGATATAGTCACACTCCTTCTCTCTCTTCTTCTTTTAGTCAATGATTTCTCTCCTATTATTTTCTTGAAGTTAACAAAGAGTTAATACCTTGGATCTTGATGTATTCTGTGTCTCCTTGTTTATGATACAATTATCTTATTCCTTGTGCTCTACTTTACCAAGAGTTTAGATTGAGTACACACTCTCACTAAAGTGATAGTTTAATGTATCATCTTTAATTGGAAGAACTTCAATTTAATGATAGTTTGATACATAAATAGTGCAAGATTATTGTATCCTTTAACCTCTCTTCCTTTCTTCCCCTTTCCTTTCTTTTCTCTGAGGTGAAATTGGGGGAAGACATGATTGATCCTGTTTAAACATCCTATTCTTATGGTGTTAATATTATAACAAACTAGGTTCTTCTTTTCTCTCTTTGAATAGCTCAAAATATATCTGTCATACTATAATGTCTATATCTTGAGGCTTCCACCTGATTTATTGGATTCAAGAACTATTTTGGGACCTCAAAGGAATTCTAAAGGTTTTGGGTTGTGGTTGGCAAGGATGCAATGCACCCCTATCTAATTAGGAATGTAGTGTGTCCCTAATGGGCCAATTTGTAGTGTAGTGTATCTCTGTTGGGCTAATTAGCGATGTACGAGTCCTTGCTTGAGTCACATTTTGTGTTTGCTTCCCAGTTTTCATGTCTTGATTGTTCTAGGGTGTTAACTTCTAGTAGGGTCATCCTATGCTAGAAATTTAATTAGGAGCCCTTTATAAAAACATCCACTTTCTCCATTTTACATACACTACATAAAATATACCATCCTCTATGGACAATCTCTATGAAGTATTCATCTACTCAAGCATTCAATTTTTCAAGTGCTCAAGTCTCCAAGAATCCTTCAAATGATTTCTCTATCGAAGATCAAGGATTGTAGTCAAGTAATTCAAGGAGTTTACCTTCAAGATCACCATCAATCTATTCAAGGTCCTTTTTTAATTCTTCTACATCCTTGGTCATACACAATTGGTAAGGAGAGCTCATTGGATTTGATTCAAGACATCCTACTATTGTAAGGTGAATTCATAATATATTTACAAATTACATTTCTAAAACTTGGTTGATTTAATTCAAGGTTACTTCCTAAATCAAGGTTTGATGGAGGAAAACTCCCCATCAACAAACAATTTTTTTTTACTATAGGCTTCAAATAGAAAATTGGTAAATGGATTACAAATTTGAATACTCTTTTCATCATCCCACAAAACTATGAAATCAAAATCAAGGCCAAACATAGTTGAGCAAGGTCACATAGGTCAACCTTGTGCAGATCAGCGTTGCATAGGCCACCATCACCAAAAATTCATCTCTGCATGATTTCCAAGGTAGTTTTGGTTTTTTATGATTTTTAGTATTTTACTTCTAGATCCAACACTATTTTTTAGTTTGCAACAAAACAACAAGAAAAGTATCATATTAGAAAGGTGAATCTTCTATCCTCTTTCTCATTTCAACATATCTACTTATTACATTTAAAGATATTGTTTGAGATCTCATTATAACTAATACTTTCTAAGGATATTTTCATCTTTTCCCTTATTCCATTCAATAATATCTACCTTGGATTAGTGATCCTTTCTCACATGGCTAGCATTAATCTTTAAAGATCTAGTCTTTTAGAATTGGGATTAAAATGATCAATTTCATTGACTCTCTCTTTGATTTATGCAAGTGTGGTTATGTGATGAAGATAGGGTTTATTTCCTTGATTCACATTTCCCCCTTAACATCAATCTTCATGAGATTCTCCAAGATGTGCAAGATAACAAGGGGGGATAGGTCCCAAATGAATTTAAGGATGAACTATTATATTTTTTAATTTGGTCTATACTAATGGGGTTCTTTTCATCCCATAATGATGCTAGTAATATCACGTGTAATTTAAATATATTTTAGGTTGTCTAATTACAACTTTTAAAAGTCACTATATAACATTTTATAGCTTGTTCTCGTCCCTCTATTTTGAGTAAGAGGGATATCAAGAAAAGAGAAAAGGCATTAGATATAATAGAGAGATATAATATATTAAATTACAATAACTAAAACTTGAATATAAGAGTACTCACTTTTGGAGATCAATACAAAGAGTTACCATTTTTCTAGCTCAATTAAAGGTTTGAAAGATTATCTATTCTACTCAGTCTCTTGTAGTTATTAGTTTGATAATCAATTGTCATTCTTGTAATTTTTCTTTTGATAATTTATTTTTTCTTAATTTTTATTTGATTATCATGAAATTTGTGAAGACTATATATCTATAGATTCTTGTCTAATTACTTTTCTACTCAAGAAAATAAATTCAATTGGATTGGTAAATGTGTGTGAACTTATCATTTTATGAATTCATTGCATTTGAATGGTTGATGGTGTGTGAGCTATACACTATCATGAAGAATTGAACATGCAGTTAGATAAGAGAGACTCTAATACCCAAACAAGAATAGGCATTGATGTTAATAATATTCAATAATTTAATAACTCATTAAATTATTTTCATGCTTTTTATTGCAAAAGTATCTCTCACCTTCTTTTAATTTAACACTTTAAAAGCATAAAATCAAATTGGTTGTCAAGTCACACAAACAAACCCATCTTTGGACTACTTTCCATCCTTAGGGGTCATTTTAGCTTGATCTTCTATAAAAATGCCTTAAGCCTAAAATATAGGTTGAAGCATAGGTCCACCTAGCTTGGTTTTGTAAAGACAAATGTGCAACAGAAATTGATTATTGATAATTCTTTTTTGTAGGCCAAAGCTAATTGATGAATACTTAGAGAAGTGGTAAGATCTCTTAGATTTCCAATCCATGATTTAGAGAACCAAGATGGTATGTACATAGAGTCAGGCCATTCAAACTATCAATATCAAGAAACTAGCCTCTTCTACCTTAAACACACTCTCACCTTCCACCTACAGCTACTCAGACATGCTTAGGAAATTTTTTTAATCAATGTGTTAGTATCTAAATCATAATCAAATCAAATATCATCATATATGTGTAACTCTATTGCATCGAATTGATAAATAAATCATCAATACTTCTATAACATTATATAGAAATTATGTGACACTATAATAAAAAAGAAAATCATTTTATAAATTCATGACATGAAATGGACATGGAAAATATTCACTAAAGGTTGAAAATATATTGAAATTATTTTAGTTAAAAAGACTAAAAGTATGTCAATATATCAATACAAGTTGAATCCAAGTTGAAAAAGTTATCAATTTCCAATGTCACTAGAAACTCCTACAAATAGGAGTCTTAACGGGTGACTCATGACATCTTCCTTTGTCATTAAATAGTGTTATAATATGTCAAAATAAATGACTAAAATGGATTATAAATCACAGTCAAGTGACTATTTTTAATGATCTAATTATTATTTTAGAGAAAATAATGAGTAGGCATTATCCCCTTTCAACATATTTAATGGAAGTGTAGTGTTGTGTTGCATTTGATCTTCATATGAATAACATGCATGCTCAAAAATTGTCCATGCTCTCAGTAGTGATATAAAAAGGAAAACAAAAATTTAATTCAAAATTAAAATAATTGAAATTCACATTATTCACTATACTATGCCAAGACAAAGATAATAATAATGAGTTTGTGAAGAGTGTTTTAAAGTTACATGCCTTCATTCTTATTGACATAAAGATGGTTAGAAATTAAGGACAAAACATAGATTTTGTTAAATTTGATTTTAATATAATAACTATATCTTCCCATCAATTTCTTTTGTAAATGTTATCTTTTATATATATATATATATATATCTGCGTATGGTGTTGGAGAATATAGTGCTATCTTTTTCAATAATTCCTGCATTAAAAGACCGGCAATCACCGAAAGGGAAATGTTGTTTATTGGTCTGCTTGTGAACCCACACCTCGGCAAACCCACGCATGCTTTGCTTCATTGATTTGATGCCAGAGCGACTAAGATACCTCCCGTAGAAAATAACTTTGTACAAAAGTTAAGGACATTCGGTGCCACTTTTACTGTTTCAACGACAATCCGAAATTGTAATCATATTATGTTAAGCTTGAGTTGGAGTCAGTAAGTGGATGAAGGGTTGTTTTGATTTTTTTATTTTTTATTTTGGCATATATACTGAGCATGTTCTTCACCCTACTCACAAAGAATTCCCTCTTATCCAGCATTCTCTTATTGTTTAATAGCAAGGAGAAAAGGGAATCCCCAAGTCCTTATTGTAAAGCACATAATCAGAGTTCTCTGTAGGCTTGCCAATTCAATGAAGGCAGATGGATTTGCGCTTTCTTCAAAGAGCAGAAGATCGCATTTGAACAGATCGTGTGGTGGCAAAGGGACACTGTGCAGTGTATGTTGGCAGTGAAAGTATTTCAGTCACTCTCTATTCCGGGCAGTGAAAGGTGTAGGTTGAGGAGTAGTATGGATTTGATCACCAGATGGGACTTACAATTCCCTGTGATGAGGTCTCTTTTCAGTACGTGATGTACACATTGGGGAAAAGGGTGTCGAATTAGAAGACGTGAAGGTGGATGGAACTCATTGTCATCCCTCCCTGAATAGAGATAGGCCACCGGAAAGATTTTGTTGTACACAAACAGAATCATTATAACATATATTGGTTAAAAAAAATTTGAAAAACCTACGAACTCGATAATTAATTGCATATTTTTCTTACTCCGATCTTATTTATATCTTTCTTCGGTGTAATTGTCCCAAAAACATAATTAAGAAGATATGTTTTCTAACAGATTCTATCATCTAAAATTTTCATGACTAATACATAAATATATAATTTCTATCAAAGTGTAAATAACTTTTAATATGAACCCTTAAGTCATTACATTTACAACCACAGCTTATTAAATTAGTAAATCATCATCAAGCTAAATTTGGAGTACCAACTTTATACATTGTCAATCACATTGTAGGGAAAACTCTATGCCACAACTCATAACTTAGACTGGAATAAGCCCGTAATGACAAGCTTGTTCCTAGAAATTGATCTTACTATGGAGGGTTCATTTTTAATATCTCCAACTACATATTTCTCTTTGAAATTAGATTTTTCATAATTCATAAATCAAAGATATATAGGATTTATAGTTTATTCTTATATAAGATTTCTTATGTGATCCTTAAAATTATAACTCTTAATGTGTGTTATGTTTTTTTATTTAATCTCGTTATAGTTTAATTATATATAACAAATATATTTCAATAAACTATTGGTTTGAACACGAGAATAATAGTTTACAAACTAGCAGAAAGCCACGTAAGAACCATATCATTGGAATATAAAATATTTCAATGGAAATTACTCAGGAATATAGTATTAACTCTCACTTATGTTAAACATTGATAGATGATTAGCTCTTATTCATTAGCACACTTAAAGGCTCTTTCAAGCATAAAAGAATCCAACAAGATGAAGTGATTTTACATTGAGTGTGACTATAATTGTGACTAACATAAGACCTAATTCATGTGTGTAGAGAAGAAGAAATCCTTATGGAGTCGAATTGTTCAAATGTGGTACATATGAGTGTGTTTATGTGGACACAAGAAAGCTATATATGCTTTTGTGTGAGAGTATAGGGTGTTATTTTAGTCATTATAAGTAGGATGGTAGCTCTCAAGGCTAGCCCTTACTCATTTTATGTTAACCTTGTTTTTATCCTACATAGTTATTTGTGTGATTTACATGTGAGATGCAAGTCAGTTGAGGGTGACATAAATTAAAAATATTGTAAAGCAATAATAGGGGATGCTAGTATAAACACTATTATTATATTTGGTAAGGTATTGGTAGTTCACATATGACGGTCTTACACTGTATGGATCATTTGGTTAGATGTCATCAAATAAACTTTAAGGTAAAAATACTTATATGAAATTTTTTATAAAAAAAATAATATTTAAACATCTTAATTAATAGAAATAAAATCACAATTGATGAGCTAGATCATAAGAACCTAATTTAGTGGGTGTAGTCTTCTCTAAGAATAACATTATCATTTGTGAATTCTTTTGTTGTGTACATGATTGTTAAACAAAAGTAGAGCTTAGTTAAAAGAGGAAACACCACTATGTTTTTTACGGTCGTCAATGCTCTTAACAATTGAACCAAACAAGTGAAGATGGAAGCACTAATACGATAGACACAAGCATGAAATAAAGAATAATGTATCTTGATAAAGTAGGTTATATAATTCAATATATATTCAAACATATTATTAAAGACAAATGAATTGAGTTGAAAATTTAATTCATATCACATAGCTCAATCTAGTACTATTATCTATCTATTAATCCATCTATCTATATAGCTAATTAAAAAAATTATATCATAAAATTAATAATTAAGTACAATGATAACCAATTCATATAGTTGCTGAATTAAACTAAATGAAAACATAAATATTATTTTCAGTAGAAATTATCACTTATTCTTTTATAATCTAAAAATAATAAGAGTCACAAATATTTGTTAACCTATGGAATATCTTCTTATTGTATGAAGGCCAATGGTTATAATTTTATTTTTCCTTCCAACTATGTGTTTAGATTGGTTTTATGAGACTCTTCATTTGTAATGTAATTGGAGTCTTTATATGTACTACTCCTGCATCATTTGTAATCAATCTTTAATAAAATAATACAATACTCTAGTCAATATGGACATAGCCAAATTTGTGGTGAACTGGGATAAATCTCATTTTGTATTTTCTCTAGTTTATTCATCCATTTATCTATTATATTCTTTTTTGAATTCAATCCTTCAATTTGTATCTAACCATAGGTTGTGCAGATTGGAAATTGGTTTTGCATTTCTGGAAAGATGAAGGATGCAAAAGTAGAGAAATTCACAGGGAAGAACTTTGGCCTATGGAAAGTGTAGATGTGTTCATCCTTGAAGCTCATATCTTTCTTGTAAATTTTCTTAAATTCCTTTCCAATGTCACTATCACCAAGGGTTTTTAACTTATAGTGAATATAAGATTGTACATCTTCAACAAATAGTACTTTGTATGGTATTTGCAAGAATTCCCTAGTAGGTTCATCTCCCAACTATGCAATTGAACCAGTTTTGAACTTATATCTAGGTTTCTCCATTATATCACACTGTAAAGGTCGATCAAGTCTTATAGATTTAAGTGACTACATAGTTGATACAAATAAATACCTTTAAATTGTAGATTTATGGCTTTTAACATAAAACTATATGTATCTTCTTTCTAAACACTTCAATTCTTCCTTAATTCACTCTTCAAAATCCTCCAAAAACTTCTCTTGGCCCACAATACTCAAATTATGGCTCATTACATTGATTCAAGTCCTTTTATTCAATAAAAGTTCATTCAACATTAATTGTGCTAGTACAAAAACTCATAAAGGTGATACTATAGTTAGTAGATTGAATTCCTTTCTAAAGTTCATATATGACCTCAAAATTTTGTGTTGTTGATTTTAGCTTTTGAAAATCATTTCCATGCTCTTCCTAAGTATGGAAAACTGTGTGAGACTATTTCAAGGTCTAATGAATTTCTTGTGTAATATCCAATATTAGATTGATAAGGGTTTTTTAGGTATCACAAAAAACTTTAACTTATTTTTACATGTATCGCTTGTCTTTGAAGCCCATATTTGTGTGCTTGCAGGAACCTTTTCCTTAATAAATATTTTATTAATTTTTTCTACTTACTCTTTTACACTTTCTTTCTATCTTTCATTGTTATTTTCATTCCTTCTCATTTTTTTTTTTCATTGCTTCTATAGCTCATGTTTTTGACCTCATAATAGGTGTTCTCATGATGTTCATCCTATAAAATCTTGTTGTATGTCCCTAATTGTTTTGAATCCGGCATGCTCTCATATTATTTCCATGTCTAGTTTGGATTGACTGATATGTAATCTAAAATTTCTAGAATGTATGTCTAAAAGTGTTACACTTATAACACATAACTCCATTTCTTATGAAATTTGATTCCCCAATAGCTCTAATAGCTAGGGTGAGTACTTTGATGCATTACATTATTATTTTTGTATCTAGGTTTCCTACATTCATTATCTCTATATCAATAAGAAAAGAAATTAAAACAATAACTAGAAATGTGTTTAGAATTCCTACCTATGCATTGCTTCTTCATATGACCAAGCCTTGTGCATGAAAATAATCTTCCATTAAATTGTTTATTTATTTCCATAGGATGTCTAGGTTGATTAGGTAGTTCCCTGTTCTAATCTTCTTGATTTTGAGGTCATTGGTTTACTAGATCTGGTTCATTAGTAACCTCAAATCCCTTAGATGATTCTCGTTTTAACTATACCTAACTCATGTCTTATCATAAATAGGTCTTTATGTCATACTCCTTTCATCAATTTTCTCAGTGTTGGAGTACATCTACACACACACACACACACAAACCCATGTTTCATGAGTACTAATTCAACATGAATCCATCTCTCATGAGAATAAATGGAACACTTAGCACTCATTGGATCTAGGTATATATATATATATATATATATATATATATATATATGTAAGCTAGATCCTTTCGCAATAGTGTTATACTTCTCAAGTTTTATATACTATAGCTTTGTAGTCTCAAGCTAAAATGTCATCTTGGTAACTTAAAATTTTAGATCTGCATTCTCATGTCCCAAATCTAATTGATTCTTCTTCTCATATCCCATCAAGATAATCTTAGTATTTTTGATCTCATGCTCATAGTTTAGAATCTCATTCTCCTTCTTTATCCTACAAAATTTATCACTATCCTTGATCTAATCATTTGACTCTTTCTTATTTGATTTAGTATATTTAATCTACTCTTTCAACTTATAGATAAAATCTTGTGCATCTTTAGGTTGTCTCTTTCTTTGTGATTACATCAAGTTCCTCAAGAGTTTATTTTAGGTTCTTTTATAACTAATCCATATCCATAGATATATTACTCGATATGTTAGGCCTCCTTTGAGTAACTGTGTTTTGATACTAACTATTAGAAATATGAAATACTAAGAGGAAGGGGGGTGAATCAATATTTCGCAAAATATTTCCAAACTATGGATATCTTTAACAATATTTAATCATGCATATAAAATTACACTGAAAAGTAAATATAACAACAATAAAATACAATTAACTAGGGAAAATTGCCTGAAAGGGAAACCTTGATGGGCATGGTATGCAAATAAAGATCCACTACTCAAATGTATCTTATGAAAGATATTGACCCTGTTAGGAGTCTATCACATTTGTATAGTGTATATATCCTTGCTAAAGGACTAGGTATTGTTAGAAGCCTCAACCATGTTACGAGTTGGTATTATAATTATAGAAGTAGAAAGATGAGTGAACTTCTTAAACATGTATATGCAGTGATATATTGTGTGCAAAAATGTATAAATACCAAAACCTTTCTAACTATGTTGATATCTTCAATATCAAATTTGTTGTTTGTGGTTCTCTTCACAAAATTGATCATACAATTATATACTTTTGTAATTCCATCAAGTTCACATCAATTCCAATATTATAAAATGTGCATCATAACATTCTAATAATATATTACAATGCTAGACTTGTTTCAAACAAAAGGTGTCTTCTTTATACCTAACTGATTAACTATTGGACCTTCGTTTCCTTGAACATTTCCCAAAATTCTAAATTTTGAGGGTTAATATCTAGGATGACATCCCAATCTTGCTAAGTCATTTTTTTAGTGAACCAAAATAATCACTTAACCAAAATGCCTTTACTCTATTATTTTTCTTGTTTAGTGTGTTGAATTTGTATTCATCACATTGGCCATAACTCTATCTATACATCAAATATCCATAATTTATCTTAGAAATGTATTTTTTACATAATAACCTTACTTCCATCAACTATCCATAACCTCATCGGCTTCCAGTGAAAGTTGCTAAAGGGTGAAAGCAAAAACTTGTGCCACCTTTTATAAAGGAAAAGTGATATCAAAATTTAAAGTCTTCAACTTTAATGACATAAAAGTGACATTTGTACTTAAAATTTGAAGATGACGTAAACTAATGAAATGTGTAAAATTGGATGAAGTTTATGTCTGTAAGTTTTTTTTTTTAAATTGAGTGAAAATTTTATTTATTTTTGAATTTTTAAAGTCTATTTTTTATTTATTTTTAAATGCTCAAAGTATAGAATTTTTTTCCTATCAAACAAATATATGCAAATGTTTATATTTTTGTCTGATTTTAGAATATGTTAGAGTTGGCATATATACCTAGTGCACCAAAAAAGAAAAATTGAAATTTGGCTAATATGTTTCAAGTTATAACTAGTCAAATTCAAAGTTATCAAAAATTGATAGTTTTTATCTCCCGTCAAACTTTTTCTATCAAATCCACATTTTTTTTTTAAATGACATATTCTTGGAGAAGACTCTCTCCTCTAGTGCAACATTAAAAAATAATAATTTTTGAACATGATTTACTATTTTTTTCCTATTTTTGGATAGACATCTTCCTGAATTTTAAAATACCTACTTTGTAATGTCCCCTTTTTAGCATTCATAGCATGATGTTGTCATTAGCCTATTTCCCCATAGTCCCGTAGGCTAACCAAGACATTAAAGGGACTTAGAGGCCATCTGGCCTAGATAGTTTCAGTTGCAGGTCTTTCTGAGGGGTTTTAAGGCAACTTTGGGCATACTTACTATTTATAGTAAGTCATCTTGGACATGGTCGAACATCCAATGGCAGCAGTATGTCGATGGTAATTGTTTAAAATTGACAAGAAGACTTGTTTATCATTGATAAGATTTTTTATGCATTAATAAAGCTATTTTATAAAGTTAAATTTGAATATTTAACTTTATTAATGCATAGACTATAGTTTGTGGGAAATATTTAAATTAAAAGAGGCCCCTTTATTTTATAACACATTGGAGACATAAGTTACATAAAGGGAGTTATGTTTTATCCCACATTGAGAAAATGAAGGTCTGAGCTCTTGTGAGAACACTATAAAAGAAATGGAAGAGCTTCTTTTTAGTATGCTTGGATGAAGATTAATGTTATGTTTCTAAATATTTGTTGATCGAGCTTGGAGGACGAAATCCCTCTTTGCTAGTATTCTCTTCGCTATTGAAAGACACAGTCAGGAGGATTAACGGTGTTTCCAAACATACTGGGTTTCATATAGTGTTTTGCTACAGTACAGATGAATAGTGTTTTGCTACAGCGCGGATGAATAGTGGATTTTCTATAGTGCATGAACAGTATTTACAACAAGTTTATTGTTTATTCTTGCTGATTTGAGGGTTTGGAAGGCTGCCAACTACATCTGCAAAAATACTATAGCAACTAATTCCAGGTTTCTTTTGTCAAATTGTAATACTTTTGCATTGTAGTTGTTGAATACGAGACTGATATTTGTTGCAACATGTTAAACAATTGTATGAGCACATTTACATGGCAAAAATCAATATTTAATTAGCAAATAAGAAGTTTTCATATTTTCCTATATATTGTAGTATGTATGCCAAGTGTTTGACAAAAATGCTATGTTGAGTTATTAAGAAAATTAATTGATATCATAAAGTAGCTTGAAACTTTCCTTATTTCAAAAAAATAGGAGAGGATATTATAGTGGTATCAAACCTATAAGTCCTACCATCATGTGGGGGTCTTATAGGGAATTTGGAACAACCGGATAGAGGGGAAAGTGTTTGATGAAATGTCAAAACACTAAAATCAGAGCATTTATGTTTGAGCATGCGACAAGGACCTTATAATTTCTGCAATACCAGAGCAAGAAAAAATAGGATTTCAGACTTGTAGAGCGAATAGTCTAGTTCATTTGTGTAGGTGGACATAGAATCCAATCATATAGACATAGAGGAGGTATTCTTTGATCAAGACAACAATATGGGTGACCGAGATCACAGGAATACAGGATTAGCTAGAGGTGGGAATGCCGGTCTAGATCAGGGAGAGGAAAGATTTTTACAGTTATTAGACACCTTGGCATAGGGATAGTGATTAGCAGAGTAGAGAGGTATTTAGATTACATGGGATGCCACGGAGCATAGTCAACGATAGGGATAGTGGGTTTATGAGCCACTTTTGGCAGGAGTTGCTCAGGTTGTGTGGAACAGAGCTAACTCCTAGTACCAGTTACCACCCCCAAACTGATGGGCAGACAAAGATAGTGAATAAATGGGTTGAGGGGTACTTTCAAAACTACATTGCAGGAGAGCAGAAGGCTTGGGTGAAGTGGCTACATCTAGGGGAGTAGTGCTATAATACCTCTTTCCATATGTCTATTCAAATGTCCCCTTTCATGGCACTGTACGGGTATGATGCTCATAATTTTTTGGATTTGTTATTTGGGAACAATAGGGTGCCTAAGGCCAAGGATATTTTGTAGGAGTGTTAGGACATTATGCGATCCTTGAAGGAAAATTTGCAAAAGGCACAAAATCAACAGAAGCAATATGTTGATCAGCACAGGGTTGAGAGGTCTTTCAAGGTAGGAGACATGGTGTACCTCTTGTTACAGCCATATAGATAGTCCTCTCTCAAGAAGAGTGGAGCAAAGAAATTGAAACCACACTACTATGGACCATTCAAAGTAATTAGGAAAGTGGGCGAAGTAGCTTATGAGTTGGAGTTGCCTACAGATAGTAAAGTGCATAATGTATTCCATGTGTCACGCCTTAAGAAGGCATTGGGCCACAATATGGTTCCTTCAGTAGTATTGCTACCTCTTGATGATGAGGAAAAGCTTATCTTGGTTCTCGAGGCTATACTTGACTCCAAGGAGAGGGTACTTCACAGGTGGATCATCAAGTAGTACTTGGTCAAGTGGAAGAATCTACCAGTGGAGGATGCTACTTGGGAAAATGAGCAGATATTACAGCATCTAGAGTTAAAATTGCTTGAGGACAAGCAATTGTGGGAAGGGCAGACTGTAATGTCCCCTTTTTAGCATTCATAGCATGATGTTGTCATTAGCCTATTTCCCCACAATCTCGTAGGCTAACCAGGACATTAAAGGGACTTAGAGGCCATTTGGCCTAGATAGTTTCAGTTGCAGGTCTTTCTGAGGGGTTTTGAGGCAACTTTGGGCATACTTACTATTTATAGTAAGTCATCTTGGACATGGTCGAACATCTAGTGGCAGCAGTATGTCAATGGTAATTGTTTAAAATCGACAAGAAGACGTGTTTATCATTGATAAGATTTGTTATGCATTAATAAAGCTATTTTATAAAGTTAAATTTAAATATTTAACTTTATTAATGCATAGACTATAGTTTGTGGGAAATATTTAAATTAAAAGAGTCCTCTTTATTTTATAGCACATTGGAGACATAAGTTACATAAAAGGAGTTATGTTTTATCCCACATTGACAAAACGAAGGACTAAGCTCTTGTGAGAACACTATAAAAGAAATGGAAGAGCTTCTTTTTAGTATGCTTGGATGAAGATTAATGTTATGTTCTTGGATATTTGTTTATCGGGCTTGGAGGACGGAATCCCTCTTTTCTAGCATTCTCTTCACTGTTGAAAGACACAGTCAGGAGGATTAATGGTGTTTCCAAACATACTGGGTTTCATATAGTGTTTTGCTACAATATGGATGAATAGAGTTTTGCTACAGTACGAATGAATAGTGAATTTGCTACAGTGCATGAATAGTATTTGCAACAAGTTTATTGTTTATTCTTGCTGATTTGAGGGTTTGGAAGGCTACCAACTACATCTGCAAAAATACTACAACAACTAATTCTAGGTTTCTTCTGTCAAATTTTAATACTTTTGCATTGTAGTTGTTGAATACAAGACTGATATTTGTTGTAGCATGTTAAAAAATTGTATGAGCACATTTACATTGCAAAAATCAATATTTAATTAGGAAATAAGAAGTTTTTAGATTTTTCTATATATTTTAGTATGTGTACCAAGTGTTTGACAAAAATGCTATGATGAGTTATTAAGAAAATTAATTGATATCATAAAGTAGCTTGCAAGTTTCCTTATTTGGGAAAAATAGGGGAGGATATTACATACTTGTAATATTTTCAAATTATAACATATTATCCATAATTAAAATAATAAAGAATTAATATGATCATAATCTTGACTCTAAGACCTACAAAAGTATAGTTTTAGTTTTTTTTTAAAACATCAATTTAGTAGGTCAAATTGGCCTTCAAAATTAGATGTTTGCAGAAGTTCTTATTTTTTCTTGTGTGGCTACCACCTAGGATGCCACATAGGCAGTTACAACCAAAACTGTTTTAGCTGTAATGGTTTCAGCCAAAAGGGTTGTGGTGTAAACTCCTGTCCGCCAAACAAACTGCAAGTGGTTAGTTTGGTTGTTTCATGTATAAAATAAGTTAGTTTGGTTATTTCATGAATTAAATAAGATTTGTGTTTTCTTTATTTTAATAAATATAGAAAACAACAAAAAATAGAAGAGCATTTTCAGGAGACAACAATTTTTGAAGCTATTT
Organism: Cupressus sempervirens; assembly: GCA_028749045.1. Classification (NCBI taxonomy): domain Eukaryota; kingdom Viridiplantae; phylum Streptophyta; class Pinopsida; order Cupressales; family Cupressaceae; genus Cupressus; species Cupressus sempervirens. The sequence goes on along the minus strand of CM053787.1, from coordinate 11,934,360 downwards.
TCAGCAACTATTTCACAGATTTAATTAGAATCGCAAAGGATTGAATATTTTTAAGGTGTTTTCCCCTTCTACTTATTTTTATTTTTATGTATTCTAAATTGAAGTATTATCTTTTATTTAGTGTTCAAAATTTAAATTATTATTTTTTGTTCTATAGATTAAAGTATTCAATGGGCAGTAAAAGGAAAAGATCAAGGAAATATGTTAGGAAAAGAGATGACAAAATGAAACATCATACAAAACATAACCAAAACCAACTTATTGAAATTCCTAAACAAGATGAGATTCATGAAGAGAATGAAAGTAATGAAGAAGAAGAAATTGGTAGTTCTACTAATAGAAGGCATGACAAATTTGGTGGATTTGGATGAGGAACTTTTTTTTAACCAAATTCCATCTAAAGATATGATAAATGATAACACTATTAGAAAGTATTGTCAAAACATGTGGGATGAATATTTTAAGATAAAAGTATATTTGGATAGGTACAATTATTTGTCAAGTTATTTAGGAGAAAAAATATGAGACCTATTTTAGAGTTGTTGAGTGTTGATAATAGGAAAAACCATGTGCATAATATTAATAAAACAATAGTTGGAAACCTACAAAATGCTTATTACAAAATTGACAACACAACTCGAAGACGTGATTTGAGTAATGAATGTAGAGCATTAATGACTACTATATCTAGTAGAAAATTGACACATAGAAAATAGGTATGTGCAATTTATGATGTACTACATATATTTAGAAGAACTGTTCAAAGATACATCAAGAGGAGAAATATGCTAAATGATAGCATATAGAATAACTAGGTTAATATTTGTAGAGTTCCTCGAAAAGATAGAATTTCTAAAGATGTGAAAGGACAAGTTATTGAATTTTAGACCAAACATTCTCATGTTTCTTCCAACAGACGTGATACTATACAAATTAAAGATCAAGAGACAAGAGCCAAAATTGAACATCCAAACATTTCATAGATATAACTCAAAGTGAATTATTTCAAACATTCAAGTAAGAATTTTCAAATGTCAAAATATGTCAGAGAATGTTTGAGAGTTTACATCCTTCCTTTGTATACATAAATAAGATGTGTGAAACTTGTTGTCGAAATCATGTTGAATTTGGTCTACACTTTCAATCATATAAAAAAGTTATGGTAATACTTGATCCTAATTTGGTCATCCCTAGAAATACAACACAATTTGTGAAGTCCATATTATGTGATAAATTAGAAGATTTAGATGAGTTCTAAGTGCAATGCATCAAAAATCAGTGTGAAGATTGTGGAAATTTACGCAGTTTTTTTGAAATGTAAACTAAGAATGTTAATGAATCCACACCAATTTCATGGATGAGATATGAATATAAGACATACCAAAATCAGATAGGAGATGAATTGAAAAAGATTTTATTGAAGGAGAGTGAATTGCGTTATGATGATTTTATGACCAAGTTTTGTTCATTGATATATCCACATATCCAACACTATCGTGGTGCACGATGGCAAGCTAAATAGTTTCATTATTCTAAAAAAAAAAATTCCACCTAGCTGTATACTTTCAGTTGTAGATTTTTCTAAGAATTATATATTTGCAACTCAAACAGAGCTTCAAGGGTGATACTATCATTTTGAACAAGTTGCAATATTTATGCAAGTGACCTATAGACATGCACAATTTGAGGTGGATGAGATAGAAAGGTTGGATAAAAATGAATGCATCATCATCGAAGAGGTTTATTTCTATATTAGTGATGATAGAATTCATGATAGGAGTTATGTGGCTCATTGTTTTGCAATGTTCTCTAAAGATCTTAGAAATTGTGGAATAAATGTTTTAGAGCATTGGATTTGGTCTAATGGATGTGTAGGTTAGTATACATGAACTTACATATTTATTTAACTATATTTTAATTTATTTTAATTTTAATGTATGCCTATTTTGATTTGATATATGTACGCAGATAATTGTAGATACTTATCATGTTTCATGTTCACATGAAAATTTAAATCTGCAAAAGCATTTAATTGGTTAGCAATGCAACATGCTAGAACCAATGTTAGGTTTTATAGAATTTCTTTGAAAGTGGACATAGAAAAGAGGAGCATGATGGAGCAGGAGCATGTATAAAGCGTGCACTTTGACAACATGAACTTGCAGGTAAATATATGCATTTAATGTGCACGTTTAATACTAGTAGCGTATATCTTAAATTATGTATATGCATATTGTATGTACATACAGGGAATATGATAGAGAGTGCAAATCAAATTGTTGAATGGTACAAAGTTCATTTTGCTACTCAAGATATTGAATACAATAAGCATTACTTTTGGGAAGTGAAAGGTGAACTAAGTTATATTTATTTTTAATGTATTTTTCAAATTCTTGAATTTTTTATTAAAATATTTATTTTGAAATATGACAATTATTTTTTGTATTTGCAACAGATATAGATCGATCTAATCCTTACAATTTTCAAATGATTCTTGGTATTAGAAGTTTACATCAAGTGATGACTATAGGAAATAATAAACATCTAGTAATTAAAGAGAGAAAACATGTTTTTGTGATGACTGCATTAAGGACAATCTAGTGAGTGCATGCGAAAATATTGTGAATGGATATGTTTCACATTGGGATTTGAAGGAGATAGTTAGAAAGCCTCCTTTTGAAGATGCTGACATTGACATTGACATTCATGAACCTATATATTCAGCTAATTATGAGTGCATTTCTGATTCAGTTATGGCAGGTTTGTGTGCATATATACATATATATAAATTAATATACATTTATATTAATTTTAAAATTAATTTATATTTATCTATTTTTATATACATGTAGGAGATATTTTTGTAGTTCAAGCCTTGCTAGATAATGCGAAAAATGTGGACTATTATCTTTTAAGATGCACAAAAGCAAAACACAAGTTGCTAGAAGAAACTATAGATCCTAATGAACATTGATATCCAATTGCATCAGTTGTTATTGAAGGAACATATTATCAACAAACAAGGGTAACTGATAGTAGTATTGAATTTATTGAATACAAGCCTAGAGAAAAGGCTTTACATTACAGTAACCATGTTATAGCAACTAACTTAAAATTTGAGCCCAGACAAAGATGATGACATTGTGGAAATCAAAAGTGGAAACTATCTATTGAAGAACATGAAAAACTTCTAGAGATAATAAAAACTAGAGAGGATCCTAACAATAGAATGTTTGTGGAACTCTAGTTTACCTATATACTTATTGTGGAGCTCTAGTCAACTATGTCTATATAGCTCTTATACTTTCACATTTAATATTGACAAGATATTTGTTTTATAAATTTGTATAAATTGGATCATTTATCTTGGATATGCAATTTATTAGGTCTATGTTTTGTTATTTTTATTTAAATTAGACATGGATATCTCATTTAAGACAACCTCTTAGGACCTCCTCTTAAGAAAACCTCTTAGGACCTCCCTTTGGACTACCTATTACCTAACCTCCCCTTAAGACCACCTATTAGGACATCCCCTTAGTACCACCTTTTAGGACCTCTCCTTAAGACAAACCCTTTAGTATTTGTATGTATTTATACACATTGTTTATGTTTTCTTATAATTGTTAATATTGTTATGTATTTATGTACATATAATCTTTATGTTCTTATATGTATTAGCTTTTATTAATTAAATTTTGTAACATGCATTCTTTAGGTCATCTACTCTTTATATGTTCTTATGTACATGTATAAGTTATATTCTTACCTGTTCATTAATCTGCATTCTTATATATGTATAATTTAAGATCTTCCCTTAAGACATGTCATTAAATATAGTTAATTATGCTTAGATTAAGGCATAAAAAACAATAACATATACATAAACATGAATAAGGTATTAAGATGAATAACATATACAGAAACATGAATAACACATACATAAAAATATAAGATTAAGACATTAAAAGATCAATTTAACATGTGCATAAGACATTAAGTTCTAGTACTCTTTATGTTCTTAAATATGTATTAAATTTATTGATTAAAAATTGAAAACATAAATACATTCAACATGAACATAATATGTACATCTATGTAAAATAACACATCTATGAAATAATGTATACATACCCATGTAAAATATATCCAAAATACCATATAAAATGTCTCCAAAATACCACATCAAATATCTCTAAAATACCACATGTATCAAATGTATCTAAAATAACATGTACATCCATATAAAAGTATCTAAAATAAGACATGTATCTAAAATAACATGTACATATCCATATAAAAGTATCTAAAATGACATGTGTGTATATATATATATATATATATATATATCCTAGAAACATCAATGAAATAGACACATGTGTAAACTAAGATCAACAACATCCCCCTCCTGATCCTTGACCCAAAAAGGCTCTATGATCTGGATCTGCACCCTATGTCAAATGAAAGAAATTTGTAAAATTATAAAACTATACATATTCATGTATACGTACATGTATTAAATATCATATGTATAATATATATCCATCAAATATATATAATAATAAAATTCATAACATACCTATGACTCATGTCATGGAGGATATGTCAAGGTTTGAAGATCTCCAAGATGCAACAGACTATCACTAAGACCCTATAGAAAACACATGTACATGTACACAAGTTAAATTGAGTCACTCAAGAATATGTATGTATAGACCTAAGCACATACATATAAAAGATCTTGAGTATGCTAAACAAACTCTATACATGTGTAAATTATAGTAACTAATAAATATAAACATATATAAATTTACAATATTTACCATAGCATCATGTAATGCTCTACCAATTTGACTGATATCTGAATCATGTAGTGATAGAGCAATCTCTAAATCATGGAACATAGGTGCTCTAAGGCTAGGCTATGCAAGAGTAGGAGCAGGTGCTACAAGATCCTGAGTAGGTGTGGAGACAAGTGTTGTATGGCCCTCTATAAGAGTAGGTGTTGTAGAATGTGCAGGAATATCCTCCTGTCTCTATGAGGGCTATGGTCCTACTATGCATGACAAAATATGGCTAATGTGTCCACCAATGTTATGAAGAGGAATCCCCATAACTATTGATAATGCTTGATATGATCTTAGAAGATCAGATGCTAAATAAGATTCCATATGGTGCAATGCATCCACATTTGATATAGCCGAAACCTCTAGTTGCGATGGTATATCTACCATCTCATACAAATCATCAACTCCTATGCTAGATGATGCACCTGTCGAAATAAGACCACTAGATCGTAACATATATCTATCACATCTATCTGAAGATATCTCCTATAAATGTGTGACAACTATGGCAATGCTAGAAAATATCTAACTCCTGACTGTATCATCAGGAACATTCAAACCCACAATAGTCATCTGTGGACCTCTCAACATGACCAAAAGGTTTGGACCCACCATTGCCTGTTTATTAATGGGCACAGGGGTGTCTGCAGGTCTAAATCTCTCTAACAATTAGCCTCGGCCCTATCTAGCATGACCTAGAAAATCTGTGTAGTCAACATCATGATGTAAATAAAATTTTGCAAACAATTGTTTGCAGAAATAAAGAGGAAACTCATCCTTCTATGGCCACCTATGATGCGCAACTAACCACCAAGGATATATAAATCGAGCGACGAGTTGATCTATACGCTTCATCACTAAATAACCTCTAACCCTAGCCCTATCTATATAAAAGAGAAACACGGTCTTCACCATAGTAGTGGAGACCTCACCATCAATCTGTGAATACTTCACAGTGCTAGTGACATTGTGAGAAAGGGAAGAGTAAAATGTCTCAATACTAATATCATCAAATGGGTTGTATGCAGAGATCATCTCGATCATCTAGCACAACTCATTTCTGATAGAAATAATCTTCTCCCTATTTGGGAGAGTGGTAGAAGCTAACAATGTAGAATCTTGATACTCAAGAGCACGAGATAATCTAGCAATAATATCTGCAAATAAACATTGTCTCTCCTTAGCAAATGATGTCGATCTATGTGTTATGCGTGACTTAGCACTAGGACCCCCTCCATGAACACTAGCCTCCCCTAAGGATGTAGGTGCTCCATCAGTACTAGATGCCATAATGATATATGCAAAGATCTATATCTATAAATGCAGAGTTAAGATATACATACATAAGTACATATGAAACTAAAAGTTAAATTTAATTTAAAACATGTATGTATATAAATATGTACAAATTTGAATGTAACTAAAAATATGCACATGTTATTTAGTAGAGCTAGCTCGTGTATGTGAACATCTAGCTCAAATATGCACATCTAGCTCATGTATGTGAATAAAAAATGTGCATGTATGTTATTTAGTACATCTAGGTTTACTATGTTAATGTAACTAATAGATTTGTAAAATGCTACATGTTATTTAGTACATATAAGTTTGCTATGTTAATATTTTCTAAAATGTAACTAATAGGTTTGTAAAATGCTATTTTATTTAATACATATAGGTTTATTATGTTAATGTTTTGTAAAATGTAACTAATAGGTTTGTTGTTAATGTTTACTATGTCAATGTTTTGTAAAATGTAACTAATATGTTTGTTGTTAATGTTTACTATGTTAATGTTTTCTAAAATTTAACTAAAATATAATTAATTTAATTATTAAAAAACTTTAAAACAATTTATTGAATTAATATTATCATGTAATAAATAAAAAACATTTAAAATTTTAAAAAATGTGCATACCTGTTACAGTCGAAACACCCTAACTGCTTGATAGCCACAACAATAAAATTGAATAGTGGAAATGACTGTTGAGAGCCATTTTCAAGTATTTGTAAAGCTGGGGGGAGGGGGGGTTACAACCAAAACACTTTCAGCGAAAAGGTTTTCAGCCGTAACTCCATCTGCCCTGTCAATGCGGGAGAGTGCTACATCTGTACGACCAAAAAGGTTATAGCCAGAACCCTTACGGCTGAAACTACTACAGATATCACAAAAGGTGACATGGGTTTGTGCTTCCACCCTAAAACAAAATGCTAGAATTTTCTAAGCTCAATCACCCAAAACATATTTTTCCTTCTTCATAGAATGTACATGTCATAAATGAAAAACCTATGTTATCCTTAGATATAATACTATCCAAATTGACAACACCTAGTTAGGTCCTTCCCCTGGTGGAAAAATGAAGTTGAGCTATGCGAAAAAATATAACATTCAACAAGATTTCACATGAGTTCACATGCTAAATATAGAACATTGCTTACATGTATCTTACATTTAGCATAATTATCTCATCAAATTAACCACTTTTTTAAAATGATTATCTACTTTTTTTAACTGATTATCTACTTTTTTTAACTTTTAAACTAATTGCACCTTCTTTTAAAACATGAATCAACTAAAAGAATTCTAGATCCCAAATATTAGGCATCAAGTTGAAATACATTCACAAGATGAATAAATCCCAACCTCCAAAGTATCAAACCAAAAAAACATCAAATAATGACATAATATATAGATTTGAGACTTAACATGAAGATAACCAACTTATTCCTATAGAGAAAAATCAATTGCACAAACACTTAGAGTAAAAGATCTATATCTAATAACTACAACCCTAGAATCTAATATAATTTATGTATAAAAGATAGAAATCCACAAGAGTTTTATTTGTAGCAATGTACTAACTCCACAAATAGGAATCTAATTTCTCTTTTCAAGTACTAATTCATAACTCTCATTCTAGGTCTTACAAAATAATGGAAGATTCATCTTATAATCATCAAATGAGTAATCTTTTCTATCATTGACATTGAGTGATCCATTATTCCACTTTAATATATTTTGTGAAATACATTACAGAGTATTGTAAACTTGGTCAACTTTTCAAATCTGCTTTGTAACTTGTTAATGATTCTCTTAAGTAAACCTTATAATTCATCTTATGTAAGCCCCACAACTTACACTATCATATATATTTTTACACATCATGATGAAAATCATTTCTCTTTCAACTTCTTAGACATTTGAAGATACTTGATATGTGGCAAAATATCATCTTAAAATTTGATATCCAAATTTTCTAAAAGAAAAAAATTAATTAGAAAATATAAATAGACTTGCAATGTGTAAGGCACATGTAATCCCATTATTCATGTATTGCAATTAAATGCACAATTTAGTATTAATGTTTTCCAAGGTTTCTCAATGGTTACAATCTAAACATATTCAGAGAAAGTACTATAAATGCTTTTGAAATATTTTTATTAAAATATTACAAAGAAAATAGATGACAAAGACATAAGATCAAACCTTATTATTTCCTTTTCAAAATTAGTCATTTAGGATTGAACCACTAGCGTACTCCAACTAGAGATGAAAAAGTGTGGCTTTTGAATTTATATTGTATTGATGATGCTTCTCTAGAAATGCTTCTATTCTAGAATATTGGGCCCTCACAGTTTTCACCATCATGGAATTTTGTCCTCCCTTTTCTGTCTCTTAACTGAAAAAGCTCCTCCACCACCTCTTTCATTGATGGTCTCTTCCTCCTTTCCGAGTGAAGGCATTCTCTTGCTATGCTTGCCATATCTTCCATCTCTTGTAGGTTCTTCTCTTCTAACACTTTGTTATCTAAGATCTCTTTGAGGCGATTGTTGTCGAGTCTTGACAGGAACAGACTAGATAAACTTATCTCCTCACTGTCTCTTTCCTCAGAGATGGGTTTTAGTGAAGTTAAAAGCTCAACTAGAACTACACCAAAACTGTATACATCACTTTTTTCAGTGAGATGGAATGTCTTGAAGTACTCAGGATCGAAGTAACCTCTTGTGCCCTTCATATTATACGTGGTGACATGCGTGTTATTGGAAGCTGAGATGAGACAAGATATCCCAAAGTCTGCTACTTTAGGTGAGAGTTTCTCATTCAAAAGAATATTAGATGATTTTATATCTCTATGAAAAATTGGTTGAGATGCTCCAGAATGCAGATATGCCAAAGCTTCCCCTGTCTCAATTGCAATCTGTAGACGTGATGCCCAAGACAAATATCCCTCTTTGGAGTGTAGATGTTCAAAGAGTGTTCCATTTGGAATGAATTCTGATACCAACAATGGGAATTTAGTTTGGATGCAGCATCCTAACAATTTCACTATATTTTTGTGATTTATTTGGGAGAGAATTGTAACTTCATTGAGAAACTCATAGTCCTCCTCTAGTTTTAAAGTTTTCTTGGACTTTTTAATGGCTACGAAAGTGCCATCTGATAGAACGCCTTTGAACACAGTTCCACAGCCACCGCTTCCCAGCACCATTTCTTGTGAATAATTTTTAGAAGCTCTTATTAGTTCCTTGGGAGAAAATATTTTGAGGGTTTCTCTTCCCACTGTAGAAGCTATGTGTTGCTGCAACAAGTTGTAATATTTGGCCTCCACAATTTTCAAGTGGTGTTTCTTTAGCCAACAAATCAAAAGGGACGCTACTAGGCAAACAAGCACAAATGAAGAAACCGATCCTGTGTATTTTATCAAATCAAACATTGCAATAAAATGAAATCTATTTTCGAGTATCTTGTAGGCAAAGATGAATTTGAACAATTGAAACACAAGCAATGCGTTAACTATTTGGCTACCTATGATTGCGGGGAAGACAAAGCTATTTGAATCCGCGGGCTTACAACCTGTCCCATTTGTAAAGCCATCTCCCATAAAGCCTCTTGCACATGAACAACTGTATGATCCTGCGAATTATGACATATTCCCCCTTGCTTTGCTCCAATGCACATACTTTGGTTTGTATGATTGGTACATTCGTTTACATCTGAACATTTATCATCATTGTCAGTAAACATTAAACATTGAAATTTGAAAGAATAATGATTTAATCAAACATTAAACATGGTTATCTACCTAAGAAAAGAAAGTGGTGAGGTGTTTGTTACCTGTGCAATCAGTGCCATTGGAGTAACCGTTTCCTTGATAGCCAGGTAGACATTTGCAGACGTACCCTCTTCCGGAAGGCGCGTCAAGACATTGCGCATGAATGGAACATGAATAATCGGAACTTGATTTAGCCGTTGTACAATCCTGCTTCCCGATACCCCAGTTAAGGCGGATACCATAAGCCACGCACCTCTTTCCTCCCCAAAAGATGTCTGTTTCATTGTCGGTGATGATGAAGGTGGAGGGGTCCATTATGGCGGAGAAGCCACATTTAGAATGGTTATCATTGGGCAAATAAAACTCATGACCTCCGCCTGTGATATTTACAAATGGTAAATTATCAGGGAGGTTAATTTCACAGCAACCATAGCGACAATACGGTTGATTACTTTGAAGGTCGATTGTTACACATTTGGCCTCTCCCAAATCCCCAAAACTGAAAGTACCGAATGTTTCGTTACCGATAACAACCAACCTATTGGAGTTTGAAATAGTGAAAGGCCCACCGGAAGTCGGCTCAAAGTAGTTTCTCGCAACAATCTTTGGATCACACGAAGACGCGTATATAAAATAAGAATCTACGATGAGATGGCCTTCATAATTGACATCCATGATCAAGGAAAAGCCAGCAAGTAACAGGAGATCGACATCTACAGAATCATTTGTACTACCAGTGTAATTAAATCCATAGGCCTCAAAGTGTGGAGAAAGCATCCCACTATATTTATCTTTTCTGCATGTGATCTGAAAATCAGGATGTCCACAATAGGAATTGTTAATCCAGAAAGGGTAACTCACATTCATCGATCCACATCTTTCAGGAACACACCTGGCAGCAGTATAGCCCGCCAGACAGATATAGATTACAAAGCGAAGCACAACTCCGCGATGAATCTGCATTTGCAACATCATTTTCAACCACTAAGAAGCCACTTGGAATTATATAGGAGACTGCCCGACGAAGAGAATGAACGGTATATTTTCAACTCTTGTTATACAACCCAACACCCTGTTAATCTAATATTAATTTGACAGGAATTCGTTGGGCACATGAATACTTCCAAAGCTGATGAAAATATAATAAGGGAAGAAGGTTTGCGTTGTTGCAGCCGATGATAGGAGGTCTCGCCCAGACACGAGGCTGAAGTACGTTTAATATAATTATCAATGAAATCGTAAATTCCAATGTGCAAAACAAATTTAGTTCGGGAATATCAAAGAATGGCAATGGTAACTACGCCGAAGCCGGTTCTAAATAAGCATTAACAGCTAAAATAACTCATAATTCGCACCTATATCCGACCGTCCAAAGTCTTAAGCGCTTGATGATAGCGAGGGGCTTATTTTTTATTCTTTAGTTTAAATCAATTGGATTATCTGCTTTTGTTTCCGTATTCCAATGCGGGTATTCTTTTCTATATATCTTAATTATGCCGAAGGCTTTTTCTAGATGAAAAGGAAGAGGTGAGTTTTGAAATCAATGGTCCCTTTTTATCTGAAGATATGCTGGACCTTTGCAAAACGCAGAACCGTAGATGGAACTCACGCTTTTGACAACTGTGGTCAACAAAATGACAGGCTGACCCAGAAGAATAGCATAGGAGAAGAGACTCACCAGCTGTTGGGGTTTAATACATCCATCCAACTACTCCTTTTAAAATGTCTTAAAAAAATGTTAATTCATATATTAATAGCTGATAATACATGTACTAATAGTCCATCACACATGTACTAATAGTCCATCATTTTTTAACTTTCATTGTTGCTGATCATTTGTGCAAAAAGTAAATTTTCTTTTAGGTGAGCAGCTATTGAGGGGTGAACACAATGGGTTTCGAGTGAACATTTTGAAATGACACTTTTCGACCACTTCACACTTTACAACTTCTATAGAGACCTTCATAAATACAGAAATGCCTAAACCTTACCTTTAAGCACTTCGATCACCTATGGAAGTTCACCAAAAAAATTGATAAATTTTGACGTATGGATTAAGAGTTCTAGATGTGTGAAGTTAGCCTGAGTGACTACTACGTCTCTTCCCACTTGACAAATGCTTATTTTCGCCCTTAGCATGATTTTTCAAGCAGAGATATATTGCACAATAAACATTGTCTTATTAGGAAAACACTTGGCCCATTCCCAATGCATAGTGTATTCTTTTGAATAGGACCCTTGTGAAATTCTCCAAGCTTCCTTTCACTCATAGTAGTGCAATGATATTTTATGTAAGCATAATTGACGTCACTTGAAACTCAATTGATCATCACTTGAAACTCAATTGATCATCCCATTCAAAATGATCATGACAATATAAATTGCACGAGAATTTGTTAAGCCACGATACTCTCTCTACAAGTCATCTTACTGAGGTTGGGATCCCATGGAGGCCTGCATCCTTAAATAAAGCTGCACTTGCTAAGATTTTTTAGGAAAATTTTAAGGTGAGTGGTCCCTAAATTTTATTTCAGCTCATATGTTTAAGGAAAATAGTTCTAAATTTTCTATTTTAGTAAATAAATAAATAATTGGATGAGAATAATCTGTATCATGTTTTGACAAGTTGCTAAATTTTTCCCTAAGCTAGTGAGGCTAATTCTAGCCCTACCCCATTTTCACCTACTCAAAATAAGAGGCCTAAAAAAGTGGTGCTCCTATTTTGAAGGAAAAGATTCTAAGTAATCATGTAGGCCCCAAAACAAATTATGTGAGACCTCTTTGACCTAAAAAATAGACCTGTATCCCCCCCCCTCGCATGGGACCTTGCCTAAGCTTTCCTTAGATGCATTTCATGTATCTTGTGGAAAAAAAGGTTACGTAAATAGTTAATAATATTTTCTCCATGTATGTGAGAGATTGACTCATGGCTTCACATTCGGATTTCATTCCTTGTCTATGTGGAAGTCATGAAAAATGTTCCTTTAATTGCAAGTCAAGTTTGAAATTAATAATGGTCGTGGTAAAGCACACATGGTTGTAGCACCTTCAAGGGCTCTTCCACAATAGGAACCCTAAACTAATTATACAAACAAGTTTTGGATGCCACTAAATCCATCTCCACAAACATAATTGTTGTCCTCAATTTGAAAAAAGTATTAAGAAACTACATTTTGGTGCAAAGAGTAAAAGGAGAAAGAAGTGCTTTCTATTTTATTTTATTTTTATATATGTGTCATCTTAAATTGGATGCACTACAATTTAATGAAGGTTTAGCACCTATTTAATGTGAGATCATCAATCTCGTTCTCTCTTTTATCTCTTCTTCCCATTTTTGTCCATTCTCCTAGGTGGAATTGGGGTAAAACCTAATAGATCATTTTTAAACCTCCCATTTCATAGTAGTAAGCTTGAGGTGAGATCTATTTCCCCTTGCACCTTCACTTCATTCATCTATCCACTTGGAATCTTCTCCTCGCACCAAAATGAGTTTTGCTTAGAATTTGGACCTGATTTTAGATTTCAAGACTTGTTTTGGAGCCCGAGATAGTCTTGGGGGTTTGTGCAACTAATCATCAAGGGTGCAGTTTTATCCTAAACAATCAAGGGAATAGTTCACCCACAATGGGCCAATCTTGGGCACAATTTTCCACTAATGAAGCCCTATTTTGTGTTTCATGTTCTGGGATGTTCGGGTGTTAACTTGTAGATTGGTTGGCCTACAAGAGTAGGCTAGTTTGATCCCTTTATAAACCCTTCGATTTCCTCATTTTCATGTATCATCTTCAAGTGTTCAAGCATCCATGTTTTTCAAGGGCTTTTCACTGCTATATTTTTACCACATTTTTCCATGTAAATACGGTGTTATGTGTGTTTGCTCAATTCTACAATTTTCTACCTTGAGATATTTTTCATTACATTCATAACTTTATCATATTTATACAAACTTCATATTAAAGAATGAAGAATATCTTAAAGCAATTGTAGAGCATAATTGTTGAATAATTTAAAGTAATATAATAGAAAATTTTGATAGTCAAAAATTTTTTAAAATCATAACTCCAAGTCTACAAAATAATTTATAAAACTTTTCACAAAACTTTTTTAAAAATTTGTGTTCAACATACCTCATTTATATTTATAATCTTAGAAGTTTCACTCCTCTTAGTAAACAAGTGTCTCATAACAATATTTTCATATATTGTAAGTTTGTGTTCTACAAACTTTTAATGCATTTGATATCTTTAGAAGATCACCCCTTCTAATAAATGTGACTCACTTTTTTTTTCTACTATGAAAACTATATTTATTTAAATAAAAAAATTATTTTATAGAAAATATTTTTATATTATTTATTTAACATTGAAACATAATCTACACATTTATGATATAAATACATTAAAAAAATTAATATTATGATTATGAATGCTACAGCACCAACTACACAACTTTGAGTATTAAGTATAATCTTTTATTAAGAATATATATAATTTAATAAATTTTTATATTTAAACAAAATACACATTTTTCATGATGAGTTTTCCGAGAGCAAGATTCTGATATGAAATTCAGAAACATGGGAGAAAATATATAAAATAAAATCCCAATTCACATTGGTCAGTAACGATCAAGCTAAGCAGTTGATGTCAAAGAAGAAGCATGAAGCATCGACTATTCTCATGAAAAGCGCCAGGGAATCTAGTGTGGTTGTCAACAAAGCAGAAACACACGTCGCGCTACCATATCCTTTTCAGTCCAGTCTCTGCATTTATATTGCGCTGCTCTTTACTCAAAATGAAATGAAGCTTTGAGACCCCACGGTCGGGCAAGCTTCACATGCCTGCCCTTCCAATAGATTTGATGTAAATGACGAGGAAGTCACTGCTTAAAGCAAAATTTTCATTGACGAGTAAAATGCGTACGATATTTTCTCATTCGCCGGCTCTAAAGATTCTTACAATGACTCGGATGCCACTATCGACCGCCCTGGGTGCAAAATCTACACGGATAGTGAGTAGGATTTCTCATGCTTCGTGGATAGGGAAAAACATAGGGTATAAAGATTCAAGGCCGTACCGTGTATAATTTTGGATGTAGTACCTTGTTTCTATTGTTGTTCTTAATCATTAGGCACTACCTGTATATTTTGCAAAGAAAGATATTAAAATCGATGCACTCCATCATTTGAATGATTCATGTTAGTATAATACTATTTGTTCATTCTATTTTGGTCCTTCCCAAGAGTAGTTAGATCTGTCAGATCGTTTTGCTATGAGATGTTTCCTCTGTATTGTTTTCAAGCAGAAAGTATTTGGAGATGATTTTGACTGTTTTTGTTTTTTAAATTAAGCTCAATTAGTAAGGGCCCAAATCTCTTATACATCGAAATAAGATATCATATATCATCGAAATAAAAATCAAGGCTGGCAGACCTGGCCTACCAAGCAACAAAGAGTTTATAACGGGTTTACAATAACAAAAGGACAAGCATAAAAGTTCTAAGAAAGTTTTTCAAAAAAACATGAGAGTTAAAAAGGGAAATAGAAACAGTAGAAGTGCTTTTAAGAGGCATAGCCACATCAAGTACTATGTTCTTCTTCTATTTGATCTTCTCTGCCATATACACTACCATCATAATGCATTTTCACATCATACATCTTTTAATCTTTATTTAGTTCTCAATACTATCATCCATTCCTTTCATCGAGTCCCTATTTCTTTCATAGCCTACATAGTTTTGTGTTGTTTCTATGCTCTAAATTAAAGTATTTTATGTCGTTAATTTCCACTACTATTATTTGCAAGTCATGGATTTCACTCATATCTCCATCGCCATCTTGATCATCATCTTCCCCGTAATCCTTTAGGATATTTAATCCTTTCGGAGCTTCATTGATCACAATCTCATCCAAGAGGGATCGGGAGGGTGAGTTCTCAAGAAAAATATTGAGAGGTTCAACTTGGTTCTCCTTAGGCTATGGAATTGATCCTTAGTGAGGTTGTTTAAAGTGGCTCTGAGAATCTTAGCAGCAACAATCAATTTAGTAAGAATAAAAGACCTAGGTCTCTTATTATAAGTTTTTTTTTTTTTGGTACCATTGACTAACTTCCTATCTAAAATCTCAATAAAAGAGAGGGGAATTAAAAAGTTGTTCTCCAAGGATTTTATCACTTTCTTGGCTTTTATACTAATAGTCTTAGGTTGTACAATATCTAGGCTCATCATAATAACTTTTTCTTTTTTGACGTATCTTTAAGCCTACTCTCAATAATCACGATAAGACTATTAATGCCCATATTAGGTTCTAGTTTCTTGTGGCAATAAGATAGCTTTAGAAAGTGAAGAGTTTGGGAAGATGATGGATCATCCTCCTTTAAAATAAATTTTCTCTTAGAGCTACTTTGTTGAGAAGGGTTGATCTTTGGTGTTATGGGGATTATGTGGTAGATTACTATTTATTACACATTTTCTTAAAAATATATTATAAATTGAATAAATTTATTCTTTATGGAATAAACGATAAAACCTCTTGGACAACTTAAAGATAATAGGAAGAACATTGTAACTTACTTGTTTGTGGAACCTTAAATAATAAGTTTATTGAATTGCACTATAGTCTTCTTCTCTAGAATTAATAAAAGTCTCATTATTCACACAAAGAAAATATGTCCCTAGAAAGAGTTGTTATTAGAACCTTCAAATTTTGAGAAATTTATAGCTTCATGATACTCAAACTGTATTTTCTATGATTATGAGCTCTAATTTTCAATTGAGTTTTAATGCAAGTGTTTTAGGATCTTCACATATTTTATACCCTTTCCACAATGAAGATCTATAAAGACCTTGTGGAAAAAGATTGTTGTTTTGCAAAAGAGAGTTTGGGGAAAATCTAAAATAGCAATAGTGTCACAGTATTGCAAGAGTGAATAGGAATGGGTCATGAAATAGTGATGTATTTTGTTAGATGAGAGTGAGAAGGGTTCCAAAGTAGCGACATCTCACCATTTCATCCAAGTGACATAAATATTGTTGCAAGATGTACAAATATCATTATTTTGTGAGAAAAGGGGAATTGAAGGTTACAAAATTAGGGTAATAAATCCTAAGGCTTTAATTCATTACTTTATTTGGTTACTAGGTCAAATATTTTATTGGACTTCCAAACAAGTATATTAACAATGTCTAATCAAACTTCAAATAACAATGCATGAAATAGGAAGAAATATTGAATGAATGATTTATTATGCTGAACAAAGAATTTATAACACACTTGATTTTTTGTTGGAGATCATAAAATGTAAATTTCCAAGGTGATATTTATCAACTCAAACATTCCAACATTCTTTTTGAGGATGAAATGCATTTATAAGTCTAATTGTTATTATGAAAATTGCATGTGTACATGATAACTTTTGGAGATATGGTCATATTAGGGCAATTGAATATTTTTGTTATGTAAGGAACCAATTTTTTTGTATCTAGTGCAAGCAAATAAAAACCTAAGTCTATTGTAATAAGTTTTTGCTATAATGAGAGCCCTCACTAAAGTTTATCCATGGAATAAGAATATTGAACCAATTTTTCAGCCTAACATGAATGTACAAGATGAAGAATGATTAAATATCATCACCAGTCTCTTGTATGTTGTGCAGGTTCTCAAGACCAACTATTTTGCATACAAGAATGTGGTGCTAAAATTAGAGGTAAAGTAAGATCGAGATGAGTGTATCATTTTAAACTAGAAGCAATTCAATCTAATGATGGTTTAGCACATATTTAATACAAGATTATCATCTCCTTACATCTCTCTTCCTTTCCTTCCATTTGTTCTCCTTTCTTCTAGGTAGACTTGGAAGTAAAGGTGTGCATAATCATTTTGTATGCTAATCTTGAGAGGATTATTATGCAACTTCTACTAACTATTATAGAGATTTCAATGGACAAATAAACAAGAATAAATAAAATATTACAATAAACACATAACATAGTAATTACTATGGGGAAACCCTTCCAGGAGAAAATCTCCACCCTTAAAAACCCACACAATGTATTATCAAATCAAGAATATTTCAATACACTTGAAATGTAGGTTATTATAGGAGCACATCACCACAACTCAAACTCAAAGAGACTCCTTCTAGCACCCAATCTTGCAAACTAAACTTGATGATCCAAACACCTCCCTAAGCCCTCCTCTTATAGTGATTTACAACTTGGAAATCATTTGTGGTTTTATAAAATCATGGGCCAAAACTATGCCACATGTTAACCACTTGTTATTTGTAACTCCAAGATGGGAAAACAACCAAGTTAAAATAGCATTTTCATCCATAATTTTGTCCTCTAGTTTAGAACACCATAAAAGAAATACAATGAGTTTTTTATACTCTAAAAATGAGCATCATATATTCTACTAGGGACAAGACATATTTTTAACAACTCATACACCCTTTTTCAAATATGTAAACATGTGGAGAACTACAACAAACAAATTCTAGAATTTTCTAGAAGAAGCTTGCAAGGTTGAGACACAATTCTCAACATTCTCTCACTTGTTGAACACGTTACAAGAGTTTGGGGATCCAAAGTGTCATGGACTTAATTTCTACGGGCTAAAAGGCTCATAGACTCTGAACACCATCTAAACTCCTCTATGCTCATGGTTTTAGTTAATACATTAGGAAAACTCACCAAAGTTTCTACCTTGTCGTCCTTGACCATATTTCTCACAAAATGATATTATACATCAATGTGCTTGCACTTGGCATGAAATGTCGAGTTCTTTTCTAGGAAGATTGCATGCTAGTTGTCACTATAAATTGTCATTGCACCCTATTTGAACTCTATATCTGAACATGGTCTCTTTAGCCAAATGGCTTCTTTTCAAGCATGAGTAACTGCCATATACTCTACCTCTATATTGGACAAGGAGACCACAACTTGTCACTTGCTCATGCAACTGATTGCACCACCGAATAATGCAAACTCGTATATGTAATGGTGGATCTTCCTCTATCAACATCACCAGCCCAGTCTAAATCCACTATGTTTGAATATCAAAGTAATGCTCATTTCCTATTCCATGGAAACATATAGAGTACTCTAAGGTACCCCGTAAGTATCTAAAACTCTTTTTACTACATCCCAATGTGCTCTTCCTAGATTAGACATGTAACAAGAAAGTATTCCCACTACCTAGGAAATGTCTAGTCTTGTACAAACCATAGCATACATCACACTTCCAACAATACTCTAATATGTTACTCCACTCATCTCTTCCATTTCCAATGGGGATGTAGGACATTACGAGCTAGAAATATTTTTTCCCATAGTAACATGAACACTTAATGGTCTAGAATCCTACATATTGAATCTTCTCATAATAGTACCAATATACTTACTCTAGATTAGCCAAAGCTTTGCGTTTTTCCTATCTCTTATAATCTTCATGCCCAAAATATGTCTTGTTGCACCAAGATCTTCCATTTCAAACTTTGATGAGAGGTGAAATTTTAATTATGCAATCAAACCTTTTCCTTTTCCAATAAACAACATGTCATCAACATATAAGGCAATAACCTAGAAATAATCATCCTCTAACTTGTAATATATACAGTGATTAGATTTAGATTTCACAAATCCCAAACTTAATACACATGTATCAAACTTTTGGTGCCACATCTTAGTATTTAGTTTTAAACCATAGAATGATTTCTTTAATTTATAGACCAAATGACTTTTACCTTTCACCACAAAGTGCTCTGGTTGTGTCACATAAATTTCTTCCTCCAACTCTCCATGAAGGAAAGTTATCTTCACACCTATCTAGTCAACTTCCATATAATAAGCCACTACAATAGAAAGTAAAAATTGAATGGATGTCATTTTATCTATAGCAAAAAAGAATTCACCATAATCAATTCCTGCAATCTCAGAGTAACCTTTTGCAACCAAACATACTTTATACTTCTCAATGCTTATATCTAAACCCATCTTCCTTTTGAACAACCATTTACAACCAATAGGCTTCCTTCCTTTAGAAAATGGTACAAGGTCCCATGTGGCATTCCTCTTAAGAGCTTCCATCTCTTCTTCCATGGCTATTTTCCAGGACTCTGAATCATTCATACGAAGAACCTCTTCTACATATATTGGTTCATTGATATTAGCATTTAAAGAAAATATAAACCTCCAATTATCAAGAGCACATCCATACCTTTGTGGCACTTTCCTTTGTCTAATAGAACTTTGAACAAGATATGGTTTAGGTTCAGGTTCTCCCTCTTCCTCTGATGATTCAACATCTTGTTTTTCCAAGGGCCTTGATTCAACTTTATCAAGTGTAGAAGGAAGTTGAATCACATATTTCTTTTCTTCTATCAGTTTTGGCTTCTTTGTAACAAAAGAAGGTTAAGTTTCTCTAAAAATAACACTTTTGGGTGAACCCACACTAATGGGTTCCACTTTAGTGGAACGAAGAAACTTCAAAAAGTTTGCCAAATCGCAATTTTGGCTTGTTGCATTCGGTATGGCATGTTCGCGCTAACCTATATAATATGTTCACGTGAACATATTATCTAGATATGTTTGCGTGAACATATTGACTCCCAAATTGCTATGTTCGTGCGAACATATCTAGATAATATGTTTGCATGAACATATGAAAGGAACATTTTCAGAGCTTAAAACAATATTTTTAACTTTTTCCATTTCATTTTCACGACAACTACTATTGACTCACGGGTTCGGGTGAACATATGATTTTTACTGCCCCCACCAGCATTGCATGTCACTTTCATTTAGATTCTTCATCTTCGAGTATGTCAAAATATTATTAATTCAATGTTTTGAATGTTTTTAAAGCATATTTGAATGTTATTTACATTTTCAACAATTTGAAAGCATAGCTAAATGTTAATTTAAAATTTTTATTGTTTATTTATATTAATTTAGAAAATAGTAAAATATTATACATAAAATATTAGAAAACATTAGGGAAAATAGTAGAAAAATTATAATATAAATTTTAGGAAAAATATTAAAAACATTAGAAAACAAACTTTGAAAAAATATTACAAAAACATTAGAAAACAAATTTTGAAAAAACATTACAAAAAATTAGAAAATTTAGAAACCAAATTTACAAAAAATATTAGAAAAACATTAGAGAATTTATAATTGAATATAAAATTTAGAAAAAAAAATAACAAACACAAATTAGAAAATTTATGAAAAATATTAGAACATTTATAAAAACATATTAGCAAATTTAGAAAAAAATATTACAAAAAAAATTAGAAAATCAAAAATAAAAATTACAAAAACATTAGAAAATTTATAATTTAATAAAAAATTTAGAAAACAAATATAGAGAATTTTTTTTAAAAAAATTAGAAAATTTAGAAAAAATATTAAAAATAAATTAAAAAATTTAGAAAAAAAATATTTTAAAAAATTAGAAAATAAATTTAGAAAAATATTAGAAAAATATTAGACAAATATTCAAAAATTTATAATTTAATATTAAATTTAGAAATTTTTATTTTTTAAAATTACAAAAACATTACAAAATTTAGAATTTAATATAAAATTTAGAAAAAAAATTTAGAAAAAACATTACAAAATTTATAATTTAATATAAATTTTAGAAAACAAATTTAGAAAAAACATTACAAAAAATGTTTAAAAATTTATAATAATATAAATTTTAGAAAACAAACATAAAAAAAATAGAAAAGCATTATAAAATTTATAATAACATAAAATTTACAAAAATATAAGAAAAAATATTTAAAAATATTTAAAAACATATTAGAAAAATATTAGAAATATATATGTTAATGTTTAATATAGGCATGTATGTTTTTGATATGTGTGTGTGTGTGTGTGTGTGTGTGTGTATCTATAGATATATACACACACACACACACACACACACACACACACACACACACATATATATATATGTATGTATGTATGTATGTGTATATATATATATCTATAGATATATATGTATATATATATATCTACACACACACACACACACACACACACACACACACACATATATATACATATATACATACACATATATACATACACACATATATATATATGTACATATATACATACACATATATATATGTACATATATGTATATGTACATATATATATATGTACATATATATATATATATATATATATATACATATATACATATACATATATACATATATATATATATATATATACATATATATACATACATATATATGTACATATATATACATACATATATATGTATATATATATATATATATATATATATATATATATATATGTATATATATGTATATATATATATACATGTATATATATGTATATATATATACATATATATGTATGTATATATATGTATATATATATGTATATACATATATATACATATATATATATGTATATATATATACATATATATACATATATATATATATATACATATATATATACATATATATATATATTAGCAAATTTAGAAAAAAAAAATTACAAAAATACTAGAAAATTTATAATTTTTTTTAAAAAATAGAAAATTTAGAAAAATATCTAAAAAATATTAGAAAATTTAGAAAAAAATATTTTAAAAAATTAGAAAATAAATTTACAAAAACATTAGAAAAAATATTAGACAAATATTAAAAAAATTATAATTTAATATAAAATTTAGAATTTTTTTTTTTTAAATTACAAAAACATTAGAAAATTTAGAATTTAATATAAAATTTAGAAATTTTTTTTTGAAAAAAATTACAAAAACATTAGAAAATTTATAATTTAATATAAAATTTAGAAAAAACATTACAAAAACGTTTAAAAATTTATAATAATATAAATTTTAGAAAACAAATTTTTTAAAAAAAATTAGAAAAACATTATAAAATTTATAATAATATTAAATTTACAAAAATATTAGAAAATATATTTAAATAATATTTAAAAATATATTAGAAAAACATTAGAAATATAGATGTTAATGTTTAATATAGACATGTATGTTTTTGATATTAATGTTTATATATATATATATATACACCTTAATATCTTAATCTTAGAAGTTTAATTAAATGACATATCTTAAGGGTCTAGATCCTAAATTTTACATTTAACACTATAGATTAGAATTTTTTTTTTTTAATTTTGAACATAGATGTACATGTATATTTGTTCATAGTTAAAAGTAGATGTATGTACATATTTTTAATAAATTCATATTTTTATATGTATAATTTGTGTGTGTGTGTGTGTGTGTGTGTGTGTGTGTGTGTGTGCACGTGCATGTGTGCGTGCGTGCATATGTTAACTATTGATCTTAATTTATCTTATAACTAAGTGTACAATTAACTATATTTAATTACACATGTCTTAACCTTGGAGATCCTAAATTATATATGTATAAGAATGTAGATTAAAATGTATATTTTATTTCATAAATGTACATGTAAATATGTTCATGTTAACATAGACATCCATACATGTATGTGTTCAATATTCATGTTTAAATGTGTAATTATTTTTAATGTCTTAATAATCAGAGTATATAATTAATCATACAATTTTTAATGTCCATGTCTTAAGGAGAGATCCTAAATTATACATATATAAGAATGTCGATTAATTTTCATATAGGTATGAATATAACATACATGTGTACATACATAAGAACATATAATTTAGAACATGTATGACATAAAGAATACATGTTAGAATATTTAATTAATAAATTTTTTAATTATAATCTAACATAACCTTATTAGAATATATGCAAACATAAAGAATGTTCATCAGGTACATTTGAACATGTAAAGATCTTATATATTACTTGAATTTTAACTCTTAAACCTTAATGTTAAACAATAGGACCCTAAATACTAAACATGGTCATAATCCCAACTACAAAACCATAAATTTCATAAATTATAACCCCTAATCTTAGCTGATTAAACATAACTCCTACATTTCAAATGTTAGATGATCCCTAATACAAATCCTAACCCTAAAACTATAAATTTCATAAATTAGAACCCCTAATCTTAGATGATCCCTAATACAAATCCTAACCCTCTAGCCATGCTGAACTAACAATGATGTAAACCCATACCCTAACCCTCTTTAAACAATACTTCTAACAATGATACAAACCCATGTTTAGCCTTTACATCTAACCTTTTAATAATAATCATTTAAACCATAAATGTTAAGCCATGACCCTAAATAGTAAACCCTAATCTTTGTACACTAATCTATCTTAAAATGTTAGATTTAAATGCTAAATTATAATTCTAAAAGAATACTTAGACTCTAATGTCTTAATCTAAGTATATAATTAACTATATAATATAATTCAATGACATGTCTTAGGGGGAGATCCTAAATTGTACATATACAAGAATGTACATTAATTTGCATATCTACCTGGTACATGAATATATAACATATGTGTACATCCAAACCGTAACCCTAACCATTATCAAAACCTTAGTGTGCAATAGGTATGTTGAATAAATTTTGAAGGTCAATTATGGAAAAGATCATAACCTAGATTATAAGCACAACCCTAACCTTGATTATTACATAAACCTAAACCATTATCGTAACCATAACCCTACACTTAACCATAAAATTAAATGTGTTCCAAAGTCTAACTCTAATTCTAACCTTACCCCTAATCCTAATCCATGATAATATGTATGTTGTAAACCCTTATACTAACCATAATTGTAACATTTTGCTAATCTTAACTCTAATCCTAACCCAAACATTAAAACCTAACACAAAACAAGATTATAGCCCAAACTCTAAACCTAATCTTAACCATAATTGTGACATAAACCTAAATCATTATCCTACCACTAACCCTAATTATGAATCTAAATGAAATCCCTCACCTTCATCATAATTACAACCACAATATAAACTTTCAAGAGAACCACAATCATAATTTTAAACCCAAATCCAAATCCCAATAAGAATATGAACTATGATATAAATCTTAGCCCTAATCATAATAGTAACTATAATTCTAATCCTTCAGTCTAAAAAATAATTGTAATCTTAACTTGACAATAATCTTAATAAAAACTTGCGTTCTAACTATAATACCCAGGATCACATAATATTAATAAATAAACAAAATATTACATCATTTAAGTTAAATATAATAATAGAAATTTTGAATGAACTAAATTTAGAATTAAACAATATAACTAAATAGTCTATGTGCTATCTTATTAGTTTCACAATTTCATTAAAACGTAGACAATATATATTTTAGACATATCTATAATACAAAATAAATAATGCTAACAAAATTAATTTCATTATTCTTTTTTTATATCAATTTTTTTTTTTAAATTTAATATTTAAATTTTCATTATATATTATATTATCTTCTGCTATATTAAATTTAATAATTAATAATATATAATTTGTACAAATAATAAATATATAATATTACCTTCAAAATATTTAAATCTAACATTTTATATAAATTTTCTTTTTCAAAAAAAAATTACATGACACATTATAAGTTATAAATTGTTTAGTTTTTCATAAAATAAAAATTAGTTTAAATCTAAAATATTAAGAAACCATTAAGTTCATTTTATAAGGTTATACTCTTAAAATATAATTTAATCAAATTTTCCAAAATAAAATCAAATAAAAATGTTAAGGAATAAAGGAGGTTAATTTAATTTGGCCGACATTTCAATTAATTGATTTGAACCGATTAATACAATCATAACCATATTATTATTATTACAACATCGCTACCTTAAAAATATTTATGATTCTAAGAAACCTTTTCCCAAGCAGGATATGTCTTTAAATCGTGCGAATGGTAAGATTTCAAATGCATACTTGACTCAATAACCCCAATCAAAATCATTTCTACCCAGCTAATATCTTGACTCAATAACCCCAATCAAAATCATTAAAATTCCATTTGAAAAATTTAACAAATATCTTCCAAAATGTAAAACTTCAAAAAGGCTAATGTGATCAAACTCCTATTATTGGAATGAACTCCTAGATATCAACTGACCTCCCCAAATCATAACTTGAATCGATGACTTCAATAAAAAATCATTTACAACGAATTCAAAAAACACAAAAGAAACTTCAAAACCCTAAATCTTCCTGAAGGCTAATGCGATCAAACTTAAATAACAATGCAATGGACAATAGCTCTTACCTTCCTTGTTTGTGACTCCTCATTCTCTGAAGACATGATCACCACGAGAATATCCTTGAGCGTCGATAACTCCTATTACATGAATTTTTTTCCAGGGAGTGAAAAAGGAGAACCCATTTCATTTTGCATATTTCCAAATGAACTTGAAATTTCAAAAGTAGGCCAAATTGATCATGAACAAAAAGAGATATTAAATACCTTGATTCTCCTGAGATATATAAGATCTTTATGTGTTCAAATATGCATGATGTACATTCTTTATGTTTGTATATATTATAATATGTTAAAGATTATAATTAACTTTTATTAATTAAACGTTGTAACATGTATTCTAAATTAGGTCATACGTGTGTTCTAAGTTATATGTTCTTATATATGTACATGTGTATGTTATATTCTTAGCTATATGAAAATTAATCTAAGTCCATGTGTTACAGATTATCTGGGTCCATGATGTGTGATGTATGGTCAATTACATACATGTGTATGATTTTTAATTTTAAAAATAAAAAATTGTGTGTACAGTAGGCAGTTCAACAAGCTTCATACATTTCTACAGATCTATGGCTACACACATGATCAGTTTGATGTGGCTCCTAGTGTGGCACCTAACGTAGTTCCTATTGCGGCTCCTGCTATAGCACGGGTTGGTGCGACACTTGATGGAGTTCCTACTGTGACACCTATTTTGGCTCATCATGCAGCTCATCTTGTTGCTTGTGGTGGGGCTCATGCTACAACTCATGGTGTACCTCAATGTAGGGCTCATCATGCAGCTCATGTTTCAGCTCTTGGTGCGGCTCCAGGTGGTGGAGGTCTTGCCGTGGCTCCTGATGCGGCTCTTGTTCCAGGTTAGGCTACACCTGCAACTGCTGCTGGAGGTCTTGCTGTACCACCTCCACACATCAATATTGATGCTTTATTTTCATTTTCAGAGTAGGAGATTGCTAGATTATAGCACTCTATATCAACCTCTGATGATGGTCTTTATAGAGACATCTGTACTACGATATGTAGGAGTTTAGAGGATTTGATAGCTAGTTTTCGAGCTCACCATTCATTTACTCCTACTATATTAGCTTCCATATCTAGCGAGCTTGGGTTTGAGGTTTTAGGAGATGCATCTTTCAATGATGTCATCAAGAGAGAGCTCTTTCCAGAGTATGAGGTTACATGGGGTAGGGTGAGAGGTTATGGAGTCACACGATACAAAGACCCTATTATTGCTAGCATGATCTATCCACAATTTTTAGCAGCACATGGTCATTATCCTAATAACGACTAGATACCCCTTTATATTGTACACCAGTTGTATGATGAGTTTTGTATAGGGCTCAATGTGAACTACTTGGATATTCTTGATTATTACAAATAGGGGTGTGGTCGGATCGCAGATCGTGACTCGTACTACAGTGCACATCATCTGCCACCTGTAGATATTAGATAGTTTGTTGGATAGAGGATGCCTCCTGTGACTCCTATGCATGCTCCTATTGTAGACAGAGTCATCATTGCTTCTCAAAGGGGAGCAATTGATACTGTTGGACACATTGCATCTACAGCGGCTAGTATCACATCAAATTCTATTGATCGTTATCTTCATAGCTGGCATTCTCGTCCACTTGGTCGACCATCTTCATAGGCATCTAGTAGCACTTTAGGTGCCTCCTCTGATGATGCATATAGAGCTACTGGACTACCACTGCCACATGATATTCGTGATATTTTAGGACAATAGAGACATATGGATGTGGCACTATATTTTTTGGAGGATATGTTGCATATTGTCAGATATATTTCTGATACATAGGGGATTCTGCTACATGCAGTGATGGATGTTGTTAGACAACATCAGAGCCTTGACATGGTTCCATAGACATAGGTCACCACACCAGTGCCAAATGATACACCTTGTGCGTAGCTCATAGCATTCAGCACCAAGCTCACAACACTCTATAGAGGACTCAGGCATATTAGTTGGAGATGTCCAGATCATAGCTGAGGGTCTTGATGAGTTTGGTGAGTAGTTGCTAGGCCTATCTATGATTGATGCTAGTTCGAGCTTGGGTGTTTCATCATACATGGACCTATTGTTCAAACATGGCAGCACTGATTCTACAACATTACCCACTCGTTTACACAATCCACTTCACTCAGATTTACTAGCATTTGGACATGGTGCTGAGGGAGGTTCAGTTATTGTCAGAGTTTCAGGTTCAGGTGCATCGGTAGATGATACGATGGAGTCTTTTGATCATCCTCCACCTTCGGAGAACCAGGTAAATATATAATTTATTTTTAATTTTAAATATATATGAAATTTAAAAATATGTTCATTTATTAAAAAATTTAGTTCAGATATATATATCTAGAATATTTAATTTGACCTTTAACTCATAATAAATCATGCAGGCACAGGTCGTTGAGCACATGGTTACATATACTATTGGTTTAGGGCATCATGTACATGAGACAAATGATTCTATTGAGGCACCTGGTAGTGCTCAGGTACTTAAGTTTGAAATAGTTTGTTTAAAATTATCTAAATGTTTTGAAAACTAGATATATATCTATGTATGTGCAAGTTCATATTTAATTTGAATGTACATGTACATGTATATGTATATGTATGCTTTAAAGATATAACTCTAACATGTACATGTATATATATTTCCAGGGCTCGGTTGATGCGCCTTGGTGAGAGGATGTATAGGAGACTCGATCAGAGGGTCATTATATTCGGATGCGTCTTGATGGGTCCCTCCAATAGTAGATGAGATATATACATATATTTTTGATGCATTTATATATTGGAGATAATTTACATGTACACATATGTGTATTCCAGTACCTTGATGATCTATACATGTACTTTCACTATTTATTTGATTATTTAGTACTTCAATAGTTAGATACCATCACATGTACATATATATGACTTTTTATATTTTGCCACATACATGTATTTATTCGAGATTTAAAGTTTGTATTTCAGTTACATAGAGATATATTAGATCTGTAGATGTTTATTCTATAATATTTATCATGTAACTTTGATTGATGTATAAAATTGTAATCATAATTTAATAATAACTTGTAAACTTGTACTATATAATTTTAATAAAAAATCACTTTCTTTAATTAATTTCTAATTCTTTCTGAAATTGTGTTCTCACTTTTTATATGCTAATCTTGTTAAGCCATAACTATTAAACTAATTGAATTTCATTTTTAACAATGAGTACAATTGAACCTAACCCTAAATCTAATTAAGTAAAAAAATAAATATAATTTATCACTTATGAAATTCAATCTATTTTGAAAAAAAAATGATAAATAAATTTAAATTATTAAATTCATCCATGGTACAGTTAATTTAAATTATTAAATTATATAATTTTTTAATAAATTAATGAAAATCAAGAACTTATAATTGTACAATTAATTTAAACACATTTAATTCAAGATGAAATTCAATAGTTTGAAAAGAAGTTGATATTTAAGAATTGTAACATAGATAATGAAATTGTGTAAGTTCGAAATTGTAACATAGATAATGAAAGTGTTGAAGTATGAAAAATACATAGAGGGTATGCAAGACAAGCAAGCAATGTTTGAAGTATGTGATGCAGTCCCTAATTTGTGTCCCAAGGAACTAATTGGTTTTGGAGTTTCTAGGAAACCTATTGGCCAACATTCAAAGGAAATCAATGCGTTCATGCAAGGGACACCTTTTTTCTACTATGAGAATGATGCTTTTGCATCGAAGGATATTTGGAAGACAATATCCAAACAATTTAATAGTGTTGAACCAGAGTTGGTGGACTCAATCTTCTTTTTAGCTTCCAAAAGAGCAAGAGGGTATGTGAATAACCTTCCAATAGAAGAGTGATTTCAAGCAGAACCTCTCCCCCCCATGACTATTCAGGAAGCACTTCCACAAATAAAAAAGTATTGGCCTTCATGGGATCAGAGGACAAAATTGAATTCGATAGACTCAAGACAATGTGGCACTGTCCTTATTGATCATCTAAGAGTTATGATTTAGTATTCACAAGGGAAACTGAAAGATAGTGTGCAGAAATATATACTTCAAAAGTGTGAAGAGTGGAATTTGGTATGGATGGGGCCAGGTGACCTCGTCCCTCTAGAGCTTCATGAGATAGAGCTTATATTAGGATTTGATAGAGATCACACTCATGGCACTTCTTGTCTAATTGATCGCTTACATTGTTTGGGTAATTCATTCCAAATAGATACAGTTGCATATCATTTATCAGTCTTGAAAGCATTATATCATGATGGTGTCAGAGTACTTTCTGTGTTTTCTAGTATTGGTGGAGTAGAAGTTTCTCTTCATCGACTTGGGCTACATTTAAGTTGTCTTGTATCTATTTTTTATGAGTTTCCTCACATTGTGATGGAAGTGAGGGAAATAATGCACTCAAAAGCCTCAGCTAATAATTTTTCTTGATCAATGCGTAGGCTCATTTTTTTTGTAAATAGCTCAATGTTAATAGACTACCTTGAAAAATGGAAAAGGATTTTAACCAGAATAGAATGTTCTCTACTGCTTTTAAATTGTCAAATAAAAGGATTGCATACCCTAACTAAGAATAGTAATTTTTTTCATTTTCAAACTAGTTTTATAAAGGTCTACAATCAAAAAATACTTTTTTCTTTTAACGAGAGTTCAATTTTCAGTCGTCCAATGAATTTCTTTGAATTGACTCTAAAGTGGTTTGTCATGGAAGCTTATCATAATAATAATGTTTCTGATCTTCTTTAGCAGATGGTTTTTAATTATAATTTTTGGAGGACCTCCGTGGGCTTAGAAAGTATGCATTCTATTTTACAATGATACAAAATCACCATATTTTTTGTTTGCAACTACTTGAATTTCCTTGGAACTTTTTAAGGTGGAGTATGGAGAATCGTAGATGATTAAGGGAAACCCTTTTCTTACCTGGGAAATTCTATAGTGTCACTATTTTGAGTATCGGATTCCAAGAAGTCTCACACAATTATTTTTAAAAACAATTTCTTACTTTTTATATGCTAATCTTGTTAAACCATAACTATAAAAATAATTGAATTTCATTCTTAACAATGAGTAGAATTGAACCTAACCCTAAATCTAATTAAGTAGAAAAATAAATATAATTTATCACTTATGAAATTCAATCTATTTTGAAAAAAAGTTAATAAATAAATTTAAATTATTAAATTCGTCAATGGTACAATTAATTTAAATTATTAAATTATCTAATTTTTTAATAAATTAATGAAAAATCAAAACTTATGATCATACAATTAATCTAAACACATTTATATAAGATGAAATTCAATAGTTTGAAAAGAAGTTGATATTTAAGAATTGTAACATAGATAATGAAATTGTGTAAGTTCGAACTAACTTCTAGCCTACTTATATCAAGTTATTAAATTATTAAATTCATCCATAGTACAATTAATACTATAGTTTTTAAATAAACTAATGATAACTGAGACTCAGATATTCAAATTAAAAACACAATTTCACCAAAGTTGATATTCACAATTTCACCATAGTACAATTGAAAACACATTTCACCAAAGTTGATATTCAAATTATTATAAAATAAATCTTAAAGATCTAATCAACCATGATGTACACTTATAGCATGCAATATTTTTTCATGATCTTCACTATCTAGTCTCCACTTGCGACGTACACACTTAAGTTTGACTAGATGTAGACAATGACCAGGTGGCTGTATTGTAAAACCTTGTTGTCAGGTTGATAATCAACAAAGTGTATTCCATGTTGGACTAGTTTTTCTTGCTTCAACTATGTTCCCTCTATCACAACAGAACCTATACCACAAATTTAAGTGTTTTAAAATTTGACAAATATGAAGTTACCTAGATATATATTTATTTATTTAAATATATATGTGCATGTACATGTATATGTATAATTTACCTATGGGGAACAACATTCCATCACTTTCTTCAGGGTCATATAACTTTGTCCTCTCTACAGTACATCGCAATAAATAATAATTGACACCTTCATGATTTCCAGGCTGAACAATCACTTCAAAGACATCTCCTGCATAACAAGTATACATGAATGCATGTGTACAATATATATAAGAAAGTTGAAATTGATAATTAAATAAAAATTTGAGATTAATTTTTATGATACTCACCCACTTTTACCAATCCAGAGATATTATGATAATCATCACAAATAAATGGAATATCATCAAAATTTTCATCTTCTTTATCAAATGTATCGGTAACATCAAGTGGTACTGAAATCCATGCACCTGTATATCCATGTGTCTGATTGATGCATTCTTCATAGTTTTCATCAATGCAACTATCACAAAAACATGAGTATTCTCTTGTCTTCAATGTCCAATTACAATTATCTGTACTCATGACTAAATGTAAGGAATGTGTCTTTTCTATCCTCTTGCAACCATGCATGTTTTTTCTATTAACACCTGAAAGTTTGTTAAATTGAAAATATAGAAAAATTAAATTTAAACTTCAACGAATTCAAAAATAAAACTTAACAATAAAATTTTATAATTTAATTGCATAAAAGTTAAACAGACATACACATCCATACCTGTTATCTCCCAAAAGACTCTATATGGTTCCTGTCAACTCATTGTTGATGATGTCCCGACCTCATCTAATGCAAAATGAGCCTTGCACCATTCAACAACATGATGTGCATTATTTACACGAACTCCCTGATAATTCATTTGATACTTTTGCAAAACACATTTCATGCAAGCTCCAACACCATCATGTTCACCTTTTCCATGGCCACTGTCAAAGAAATTCTATATGTATTTTATATTTTCATTGTGATGATATCTACACAATGCATAAAATGGTATAGATGATTTAAACTGTGTGGCACATCCATAAGACCAAACATAATGTTTATCAACATTTATGTTTCTTTCTTTCAAATAAGAAAAGAATGTATTGAAGCAATGTTCTACATAGTGAATGTCATGTTCTTTATCATCACTTATATAAAAATGATATTCCTTTATAATTACTCATGCTTGAACTCTACTCTAAACACCATCCAAATCTAACTGTGCATGTCTATAAAAAACATGTACCATAATAGTGACCTGCTTATTAAAGTAATAATCTAATTGAATTTCTTTCTAATGAACAAATGAATAGTTCTCTGCAAAATCAACAATTGATACAATTGTTCCAAGTGGAAAATTATCTCTCAGATTTTGAAACTGTTGTGCTTGCCACTTTGCAAAAAATGCATGACAAATATAAAGTTGAATCAATTTCTTAAATCTATCCATAAATGTTAGAACAAGCAACTCCTCTTCAACATATTCCAACCTTTTTGTTTCTTTCCCCAACTTTGTTTCATTCTTGACATACTTGTAACTTTTGCAATTCAATATTTTTCTTACATCAATATTTTTCAGTTTTCAAAGGAAATAGAGCCAATTCACCACATGTTTCACATAATCCTTTGATGCAATTTATTTTACTAGTTGGATCATCTATGTTGTCACACAAAATGGATGATATAAACTCACTTCTCCTACTAGGAGGAGCAACATGAAAACCATATGTGTCTTCTATAAACTTTTGAAATACCTGATAATGGAGATCAAACTCAATATGATGACGACAATAAGAAGTTTCAAACACTTTGTTTGACCTCACAAAGTATGGCTTCAATTTTTCAAACAATGTTTGCCCAACTTTTACATTAGGATGTTCATTACAAAATGACACATATAACTCATGCTGTGTTGTGTCCAACCAATGTTTTGTATGATGTTCATATTGACCATGTGCAATCTTATGCCTAATAAAATCTCTACTATTTGATGAAGGATGAGTGTTATCAATCCAAAATGATATGACTAAATTTTTTAATAACTCTTCAATTATACCAGAACGAGGTGCTCTACACATGATTGCCCAGTTGCCCTCTATAGTACTGTCATCCACAATTAATCTTCTCTTAACATATTGTCTCATTGTTTTCCTACTAAAACCCATTTCAGATGAAATTGAAGATATTTGTCTATTTTGAGACATATTTTTACTTACAACAGACATCAACATCACTTTTCTTGCCACAGACTTATCTTTAGTTCAAGAGTGTTTTCTTATGTTTCTCAAACCTTGTTTAACATGTTCAATCAGATCAGTTTGCATGATATAAAATCTTCTCTTCTTTGATGTTGTGTTTACACCTAACAATTTCAATGCCTCTTGCAACTTTTTTTGTGTAAGAAAAAGTGAAAGCAACTGATCTTGCTCAAGTGTTTTAGTGTTATCAATTTGAGTCATAATTTCTCTTATCTTCTTCTTCATTGACCTTTTCTTAGACAAAATTAATGGTTGAACACTAGCTGCAAGTTTTCTCAATTTATCTACATCCATTTTAATTAAATGATCTAAATTCTTTTGAGAAATACCATACTTTACAGATTGGACAATATTTAAGAGTTCATCCATACCAATTCCTACACCTGATCTTGACCCTTCTTTGATTTTTGTTACTGGAATTTCTACAGGGACTGATCTTGAGCCTTCTCCAACATCCATTGTTTGAGATTCAACAAGGAAAGATTCTGACCCTTCTCCAACTTCTATTATTTGAACCTCTGTAGGGACTGATCTTGAACCTTCTTCAACATTCATTGTTTGAGATTTCATAGGGAGTGTTCCTAACCTCTCTCCCATATGCACTACTTCTACTTTTGTTGAGCCTTCTTCAACATTTCCTTCACCTTATTTAATTCGATGATAATGTGCCACAGTCTTTTGAATATTTCTTTGTTCTACTTCATCAGATCTTTTCCTTGCATATTTGTTTTTCCTTCCTTTCTTGTTTCCCATTATTAAAATAAAATAAAAATAAAATTTATCCCTTTCTTCAAGATAAATTTCGTGCAATAATCAGATAAAAAAATCATTGTACAAATTTGTCTATTACTGTTGGTACTTTTAAATTGTTTGACAGAAATCAATAGAATGCAATCATCTACAACAAAGCATAAATATTCTTCATTATATGACTAAAATCTATGAGTGACATTCTTTACAAGTGGCAAAGCACCAAATCCTTCTTAAGCCATCATTGAATCACAAACAAATAACATGGTATGAATACTAGAATGTTTCTCCTAAAAAATAAATTGCTTTTCATTTTATGGAAAAATATTAGTTTTTTTTTTCAAGAATAAATTGTTGCATAAAAGTAAATGGCATCAACTATCAAAAGAAGAAAACATAATGTTAGAAATCCCCTATTTCATTTGTAGCTCTCATGTCCTTCTTTCTTCTCCAAAAGATGAAGCTCCAAATGATGTGAGTCCTAAAATCAAGTCCTAACGTCCTTTTGGAATTGGTGGTATCTCATCAAAAAAGGGATTAATATTGATGCGTTCAAATGTACCTTGGAAGATTTCGATGTTTGATTCTTGATGAGACCTTATAGGTGCCATTATTGCATTTGACAACTCCAAAGGTTGTGTCCTAGTGAGTGCTAGCATGATACCTCAGAATGTAGATGTAGTGAAGGGAAACCTAAATGAACTTTATGCCTCCCAAGTGTGCACCTAGACTACCAACTGCACACTTGAAGTGTGCAATTGATAAAAAAGGGTTGCAGTTTGTAAAACAGGCTTGCAGGGTGGCTAAAATGCAAATTTTGAGTGTTTTGAGTGATTTAGAGTGTTTCCTAAGGTCTTGGTATGCGATGCAAGGTGTTGAAGTGTAGATTAGGGTTGTGGAACCTAGAATGAAACAACTAATTATCAAGTGCACCCTAAAACTACCAACTGCGCCCATGAAGTGTGCAGTTGGTAAAACAAGGTTGCAGTTGGTAAAAGAGGTCAAAACTTGATAATTAAGATGTGGGTATTGAAGATATGAGTGTTTTTGGCATTTTTAAGTGTTTAGGGATGTTATGCAATGTGAGGAAATGCTAACCTAGGGTTTTGATATGCAAGGTGCAAATGTCCTAGGGATGTTATGCAAGTGCAAATGCAAGGTGTCATTTTGAAGGTATGCAAGATGAAGATTATGATATGCAAAATGAAGGTTAGGGTTATGTTTTGGACTTGGCAAGGATGCTAAAGGTAGGTGTACAGAAAGTGGCCTATGCAAGGGATGGTTTCCTAGGGTTGATAATGACGTTTAGGCTATGCAAAATGAGGATAGGTGATCAAGAAGTTAAGTTGGTTGATGGATAATTTGATAGGGTTTGATAGTGAAAATGATGCTAGGGTTTGAACAATGCAATGTGAGGGGGATATACCACTAGGCTAAGTCAAAAATGACATTTAGGAATATGATTATGCTAATGATAGATGTATACGTAAGGTTTTTTGAACTTAGATGAAATCTTGACAAGGTTTTGACAATGTTTGATGTTTTGACAAGGTTTTGCAAGTTTCCAAGGTGTAAATTTGAATGTTTTCTTTTATCTTGATTATTTTTTACACACATGCAAGGCACATTAAGATAAGAATAGCTATTGTTAAAAGTGAACAGTCACACCACAACCTAGGCTTTAGGACTGTATCCACTGAATTCCTACTTGAACCAAAGTTCAACCACGCTTATCCAGAGCGAACAACTTAGGACCTTGGCACCATAGGCTCCCCCTTACAGTGCACTCACTTCTCAGGGCTACCAAAATCTGCATCTCAAGGGGCATGACTTCCCAAGGGACTATTGTCTCTATTAAGGACCGCAAGAATGTAGGATGTCTTCATGGGCATGGGTGACCCCTTGAGCTAGTGGATAGAAAGGATGTTGGCCACTAAAACATGGTTTTTAGTAAGGGCATTCCGCTTCGCAAGTGAGTAATAAAATTTCTCAGAAGGTCTCCTAGCCTCAAGAACCGAGGTTTGATGCACCATAAGGGTATTGGAGGAGAGCTATCACTCAGCAATACTGTCGACATAGCTTTCACCATAATCGAGTTTTATATAGCAGATGGAATGTTGACCTAGCTTTTGGTCCATTATCAATCTGAGGTCATCCCCTGGCATACACAATATCGAGTATCTTGATCCAAGGCAGGCCTCCTATAGAAGTTACATGGATTTCTCTTACACCCAAGATCCACGAAT
This sequence comes from Cupressus sempervirens, assembly GCA_028749045.1. Taxonomy (NCBI): domain Eukaryota; kingdom Viridiplantae; phylum Streptophyta; class Pinopsida; order Cupressales; family Cupressaceae; genus Cupressus; species Cupressus sempervirens. Next base: position 11,897,065 of record CM053787.1, on the reverse strand, counting down.
GGCGAGGGGAGAGGATACATCCAATGCAACTCTTAGGGATTTAAACACTGTAGACATGCCGCACAGAAAATAAAAAGTTCATTTTAAGCACCAAATGAAGTGTTATTTAATCTACTAAATCCACACACATGGTTTTGACAAACACACAATGGTCTTTGACAACGTCCTGCAAAGCAAGCATTAGTAGTTTGTTATGATCATATCTTCATCCCACGATTGCCACATGCTACAAGGAGACCATTAGTAACAAAATAAGAATATACATTTCTTAACACCATTAATGTGTTACTAATTTTAAATTTAACTTCAATGCATTTGTTAAACAACTTCACTAATGAAAGAAAGAAATAAATAATTTAGATGTACAATTTTTTTACCAAATTGATGCATTCAATTTTGTGAATGAAATTCATGGCAAAGATAGACAATGCACTACTGGTTAGGTTGATGGAAAATAGCTTTACAAATGGCAAATAGATTTACAAATGGCAACTTTTTCAAGTTTTTTAGACTGTTCACATGAACACATTGACTACGGACGTGTTCGCCCAAACATACGCCTAAATTTTTTTGATGGCCGCAAAGTTTTGGAGGGTATATTCACATGAACATATGTTCACATGAACATATTTAGTATGTTTGCATGAATGTCATGTTCGCACGAACATGTAAAATTAGAAAAAAATTAACCTTTATTTTTCTCTTTTGCTCTTTTGACTTCCATAATTATAGGAGAATGATCTCCTACTATAAAATAAAAAATGTAAAAATTTGGTACTTGAAGCAAGCTTTCCAACGACTATAATTGTAATACATATTTTAATCATTAAGACTTTCAAATATTTGTTTAACTCATTATAGGTTCATTACCGATTGAACATCAACTGACTTTAACACCTCAGGAAAATTAGTAAATTAGGTCAATTTTTTTTTGAAAAATATGTAGGAACTACCTTATTGAGATACCTTTCTATTCAAAAGAAAAAAAAAAGTTTTATGATAAATTGACTTCAAATTATCTGTGTCAAACAGAACGTATGTCTGAATTACGGTTCATGTCACTTCAAAACTTCATAAACTATATAATATAAAATAAATCAAACCAAATGCATCCTCTATATATTTATGTTACAACTCTAATGCCGAAAGAATTACTTTGTTATCATTTCTAGAAAAAAAGTTATGTGTGTCAAACGGACTGTCACTCTTTAAAATATTAAATTTTATTATGTACCACTTTTCAGAGGAGATAAAAAAATTTGATATAAATATTTTTTTTTAAGATTAAAAAGTATGGTTACAAAGGAGGAACAAAGTACTCAAAATCACTAGTTTATGTCATCTTAAAATTATTTATAGTTTTGGAGATATAGTCACTTGAACGTGACATTTGTTGTAAAAATATTGATTTCAGTGTCAAAATTGGTCAAAAAGTGGAACCCATTATTGTGGGATCACCCTTTTGGAATAAAATACCTTTTGTATAGCATGATCCCAGAGCTTGTATCCTTTCACCATAACTATATATGATGAAGATACATTTAACAACTTTATTATCCAATTTTATTCGCTTCTCCTTTGACACATGAGCATATACCTCACAACAAAAAAACTCTTTGATGTATAAGAAAAGGCTTGTGGATCGACCATGTTTCCATTGGTGTCTTATCAAGAAGAGTTGATGTACGAGACCTATTTATTAGGTAGTAGACAATGGCTATGTCTTCATCCTAGAACTTTTGTTCTAGTCTAGCTCCACTCAGCATACTCTTAGCCTTGTCCATCAAGATCCTATTCATTCTTTCTGCAACTCCATTCTATTGTGGAGAATATTGAGTCATCTTCTCTCTTTTAATACCAAAATATTTCTAAAATGTGTCAAAATAATAAAATCAATATTCACAACCATTATCAATTCTCAAACACTTTATCATCTTTCTAGTCTACAACTCAACCATTTCTTTAAATTCTTTGAAATGACCGAAAACTTCAGCTTTGCCCCTAAGAAAATAAAGCCATAGAAATCATCAATGAAAGAAACATAATAAATTTATCTACAATTAGAAGGAACATCAATTGGACCAAATACATCTGAATGGATTAGATCCAACATAGATGAGAACTTATGGGAACTTGAATAAAATTGAATGTGGTTTTGTTTCCCATAGTTACAATGCTCATAAAAATGAAACTTGAGATTGTGATCATTCAATTGATCAACATGATTTTTATTTTTTAAAGTTCATAGACACTTCTCACCTATGTGTTTGAGTGTCTGGTGCCATAACATAGTCTTCTCTATAGGAACCTATTCAGTAGATAAAGCACCCTTGGGTACCTAGAAACCACAACCATCTGGTGAAAGAAAAACACTCTCCTTGTCCAACAAAGTAATATTGCACTTAACCATGCATGTATCAAGATGGTACAATGTACCAAATTTATTTCTTCTTGCTATTACCATCTCACCTCTCACCATTTTCACACCTGCTTCAAAAATTTGTATATGGACTCCCCCATCTCTTAGTTTTCTAACAAATAATAAATTTCTTGCTAGTCCTAGGAGACACAAGAGATGATCAAATCTTCTAATTCTACCATCAGAAAAATTCACATGAATACTTCCACAACCAACAATATCAAGAATTGAGTTATCACCCAGATACACCTTACCATCATTAAACTTTCTATACTTACTAAACCAATTTCTATTAGGAGTCATGTGGAAAGATGCACCTAAGTCTATCAACCATGTGTTTTCATATGCATGAGTGGCCAAGGCTGCAATGAAAGCATCTCCATCTTCCGTCCTAGACTTGGAATCAGAATCTAGTTTCTTCTTCTTCTTTTTCTTTTCCTCTTTGCAATCCTTTCAGACATGGCCAAGTTTTCCATAGTTCCAAAAAACTTCCTTGGACTTACTAGGATAATTTTACCTCCCCTTATTCATGGACTTAAAAAAATATGCTACTTTTCATTCTTTCTTCTTTCTTTTGGTCTTCCTCAAAAATTCAAAGCCTCTTTAGCATTTAGAGAGACCTTCCTTCTCATCTCTTTAGAAAGTACATAATCAACAACATTGTCCATCTTCAAAACAACTAAAGTGCTCCCTATGACCATGACAAGGTTATATCATAAATGTGGCAATGAACATAACAAGATTTGAGACCTTTCTTCAACATCCATCGATACCTCAATGGAGGTCAACAAAGTCACCAACATATTAACACTTTCAAGATGCTCAAAAATCTATCCATCTTCTTCCATTCTCAAAGAATACAACTTATTCATCAAGAGAATCCTATTCACAAGTGATTTCTGTTGATAAATCTCACTTAGCTTCTTCCAAAGCTTCTTTGTAGTAGGTTCTTCATGGGGAATTATTAGAATTGAATCTACAAGAGACAATCTGATGAGACCTTTAGCTTTTCTGTCCATCACATCATATTGTGTGGATGAAGTTAGATTTTTGAGTCTCTACTTATTCTCATCAATACCATCCCACATATATCATGATCAGTCAATAGATATTCAATCTTTAGCTTCCACATCTCAAAGTTTGTGCCAAAAAAAATCTCTACATAAAATGTCCTCGATATTCTTGTCATCTTTACAATCCTACAACACAAAAATGAAAACCTTTGCACAAGCTTCCACTCAAACCTTGATTAGCTCAAAAAACCTTGTACCCAAAAAATAGAACAAAAATTGGCCAGGCCCTGATACCACTTGTAAGGTAGAAAAGTTGTACAAAATCATTTCCTATGTTAATCTTGAGAGGATGATTATGAAACTTATACTAACTATTACAAATATTTCAATTGACAAATCAACATGCATAAAGGAAATATCACAATAAACACATAACATAGTAATTACTATGGGGAAACCCTTTCGAGAGAAAAACCCCACCCTCCAAAACATTCACAATGTATTATCAAATCAAGGAGATTATAATACACTTGCAATTCAAGTTCTTACAAGAGCACATCACCACAACTCAAGCTCGGAGAGACTACTTCTAGCATCCATTCTTGCAAACTAAACTTGATGATCCAAACACCTCCCCAAGCCCTCCTTTTAGTCTGACTTACAACCTGGAAACTATTTTTTGTTTTACAAAACCATGGGCCAAAACCATGCCACATGCTACCCACTTGTCATTTGTAACTCCAAGATGGGCAAACAACCAAGTTAAAATAGCATTTTTGTCCATAATTTTGTCCTCTAGTTTAGACCCCCATAAAATTTATACATTGAGGTGTGTATACTCTAAAAATGACCCTCCTATATTTTAATAGGGTCAAGGACATTTTTAAAAACTCTTACACCATTTTACAACACATAAACATGTGGAGAACTACCATAAACAAATTCTAGAATTTTCTAGAAAAAGATTGCAAGGTGAGACACAATTCTAAACATTTAGCACCTATTTAATGAAAGATCAACATCTCCTTGCATCTCTCTTCCTTTCCTCCCTTTTTTTTCTCCTTTCACTTAGATATATTTTGGGTAAGGTCTAATTGATCCAAGAAATAGTGCACACATTATGGGCAAATCAACAATGCAATGTGTCCCTTCTTTGGCCCTATTTTGGCTCTGCTTCTTGGGTATCATGTCCAGATTATTTTTGGGGTCTTAACTTCTCAGTGCTTCAATCCATGGAAGGAATTTAATTTTTATCCCTTTATAAACTAATCCATTTGATCCCTTTTTCATATCATACATATACATATTCTCATCATATATGCACAAGAACTATGAAACATTCTTACTCCGAAGCATTCAAGTTTTTAAGCTTTCAAGTCTTCAAGCATCCTTAAGAATTTAAGAAATTGGAGTTTATCTTCAAGATCTCTATCAATCCATACAAGGTCCTTTGTTGCATCTTTTACATCCATTCCTCCATATTCTTGATTAAAGTCAACTAGTAAAGAGAGCTCATTGCATTCAATTTGAGAGGTTCTATTGTTATAAGGTGAATTTGTACATTTTCTCTATATTTCTACAATTCAATTATTTCGATTCTAAATTGATTCCTAAACTAGGGTTTGAATGAAGTAAACCCTCCATCAATAAACAAAACCCTTTTTATTGTAGGTTTTGAATGTCTGATTGGCAAATAAATTATAGATTCAAATTCCCTTTTCATCATTGCACTAAACTGCAAAATCAAGATCAAGGTCAGACATAGTTGAGTAGGGTCGCATAGGTCACCCTTGTGTAGGTTAGGGTTATAGTGGTCACCTTCATGATAAAGTCACCCCTGCCAGATTAGTGGATAATTTTTGGGATTTTTGGATTTTAGTAATTTAGGCACATATTTGGCATTATTTATTAGTTTGGAACAACAAAACAACCATAGAATCAGATCTGATATGTGATCCTTATCCTCTTTGTCACCTCAACATATCTACTTATTTCATTTACATATATATTTTCCTATCTCTTATTATAACTAAGAGTTTCCAAGGAATTTTGTATCTTTTCCCTTATTCTATTCACTAAGATCTAACTTGCATTGGTGAGCCTTTCCCACTTGTCTAGGACTAATCTTTCTAGATCAAGCCTTTTAGAATTTTAATGAAAGGAGCAATTTCCTTAACTCCCTCTTTGAGTTGTATAAGTGTGGGTATGTGATGAACTTAGGGTTTATTTCTTTGATTTATATTTCTCCTTAATATCTTTGGTGATATTGACTTTTGATATTTCCTCTTTTCATTTTGGACTCATATTATTGTATTTCATTGTGTTAGCTTGTGATTTATCTTTGCATGCTCACTAGATTATATTGTGTTCTTTATGATTTAGTTCATATCACAAGTCTATATTTCTTCTATTTCTTCTTATCCTTTTTAGTGTATGAGCTTTATCACCTTAACTCCTACTTATAGTATTCCTATTAGGAGAAGTCATAGACTCGTGGCCAACTTTGATCTAGAATCATCTTCTTTTATCTTTAGGAACCTTTAGTGATCCTTCTATAGTGCATGACTCTTCGTACTCATCTCATGATGAGGATAAGGCTTCAAGGGTTCCTCTTAAATAATTTCATAATCTTGCTACTGAGATTGATGAAAATGAATGATTAGCTTCTTCAAGAGAGTTACAATATTGATATTATTTCTACTTTTGATTTTCTTAAGAAAGTGATATGTAATGATGAACATGGTGTTAACATTTTGAATGGTCTTACTAACCTTTTTTGTTCTCATGTTAAGCCTTTTTCTTAAGCTACATTTGAAATAGAAATGGCTCCACTAGTCACTAGTCTTGAACCTGTCTTTCATATTTCTATACCTATCTCTACAATCCTACTTATGTTGTTCCTATTGTGACTACTTATGTTCAACTATATAATCATCCTTTTAATAGTCTTCACATTCCTTCTTTTCTAGTGAGTCTTCTTCTTGCTTCATTGCCTATGTCACAACCTTCATACAATAGTATTCCTTAAACTTATCCTAATCCTCCTAGTATGGTTCCTTGTATCCCACTAATAGAACCTTCTATTCTAGATTATTCATACACTCTTGCTAGTGTATTGAATATTTCAGCACCACCTATTTCCTCTAATGGTTCTACTATGATTAGTCTTTCTCAAACTATTTCTACTTTACAAAAATAACTTTATTCTCTTCCTTGATCCAAGTATAATGTCCCTATATGTGATATGGATAGTCCATTTTCTCCTCGATGGTAAAGGTAACCCTATGACTCATCTTAAAACCATCCATGTTCTATGTAGTGACTATGCTCATGATCATAGGATTTTAACTAAGTTATTTTCTTTTTATGTTTCATGAAAAATATTTGTAATGGAATTACTATTTGTCACCTTGTTCAATTGAATCCTTTCATAAACTTTATAATGCCTTTATGCAACAACTTTAGAATAATATTGGTCTTCATTATCTATAATAGATTTGATGCATTGTAAACAAGGTCCTAAGAAAAAACTGATTAATTTTATTGGTATATTTAAGCATTCACATGCTCATGTTTCTTATCATGTTCTTGATATTGATATTCATCATATTTTTATTGTGAATTTACAAAAATACATTCGAGATAACATTTTTCTTACTAAGTTTAGTTCATTTTTAAAACTTTGTGTAGTGCTTCATCATTATCAATTACAAGTGAGTTGGTTTGAGATCACCACTCTAGTGGCTCATGTACCTATTGCTAAGAGTTATGTTTCACCTAGGCATATTTTTTTTTAAAGAATCTAATAACCGTGTCAAGATTAACAAAGTAAGGAATATAGCAGGTAAGCAAGTAGTTGCTAAATCCTAAGGAGTCATTGCTTCTTCATCTATTTTTTGAATGAATCATAAGTTTACTCCTATTTTTTAGTTTTTCCATTCTACTATAGGAAGGTTGGTTAGTTATAAGATTATTGCACTCCCTCCTATTAAACCACTCTTTCTTTACTACATCAAGTCTACACTTTGATCTTAAACCTTTTATCACTTTCACCATCATCTTGGTCATGATATTGAGGCGTGTTATAGTTTGTAACATAAGATTCAAAATTTGATAGGTTTTTAATGCTTTAATTTTCTATAGTTATTTCTTCTTGTAAATTCATAATAGAAATATGATGTCAAGAAAAATAAACATGATCAACCTTATCTCCTATTCAAAACCTTCAAGAAGAATAAACTCAAAACCTTACTATGTTTATTCACAACATAGAGATTTGAAGGTTTTGAAGGTTATGGCTTGAGGTAAAGGGTTGATATAGATTTTTAATAAAAAACTTTTTTAATCCATTTCTTCTTCTATTTATTAGTGCATTAAATTTCCTTATGATGGTGAGATTAAGATGATCAATCATAGTCTCTATCATCCTTCTAGGCCTCAACATTTTGCTACCCTTGATTTATTTTGTCCTTTTCTTCCTAGTATACCTCCTAGTGATCCTAATTATCCTTTTGTATCGTATCAAGCTCATAAATGTCAAAATATTGCTGAGTTGAGAATCCCTAGGGATAATTCTCATGGTCTTTTATTTACACATTCTTCTTCTAATTATTATATTTCTAATGGTCAACTACCTCTTGAATTTATTATGGTCCCTCCTTACACTGTTGCCACTACTTCTAGTGTGATTCCTACTTCTAGTATGGTTCCTACTTCTAGCCTAGTTCCTCATAGTTCTCAACCTATTATTTTTTCTCTTGTTAACCCATCTAAGGATGTTAAGGAACCTATGGTTTTTTACAAGGCTTTTTATTCTCAACAATATTTTGGTGAGACTAAGTGTAACCAACATTCTTGTAAATAATGAAATAATATTCACCCTTGTGCTAATAGAGGTGGTTAATAGGACTAATGAGATAGATAAATATGATATTAGTATTTTGGATATATTAATCTTGATGAAGAAGATACATTAGATAATGATGAGCATGCATGATATTATTTATGTTTTTGACTTTCTTAACATGCTTTCTACATAGCTTACACTTACTTATAGCCTTTAGAATAGTGACTTTCAAGTGATTCCTTCTTTAGACTTAGCTATTGTTCATGTTGTGTTGGATGTTGGTAATCTTACAAATTTTCCACCTTCTCTCCATACTATTGACCAAGATAGGGGAGGATGGAAATGCACTTGAGTGAGTTCTCTAAAATAGTATATTTTTGTGTTTTTTGCTACTATGATGTGCTTCCCTAATACCATTTTTTCTATATTTCTATTTTTATATTTATTTAGAAAAACTTTTTTGCTCCATTGGCACAAGGTGATAAGGGAAGAAAATTTTTGTAAAATTATTCTATTTTTATCTCACTTCTTCTATAAATTTTTATATATTGTCTTGTACTTGTATCAGTGTTCATAATTTTATCCTTATGTTGTCTACTTGGATTTTCAACATGGTAGCACCAATTCTTTTCTGTTTCCATGATGGTAGTCCAAAAAGACTCTTCTTTGTAAATCTTATGTGTCTTTCTTCCATTATATCATTTTTCTACTTCCTTTGGGGTATGATGATATTCATACTTGATATAATATTTACATGTTATCTTATGATCATACTGACCCCAAAGTTACCTGATCCCTTTGTGCTTTCTATATATATTATGTACTCATTTCACTTGATTTTTCTTCTCTTGGGGGAATTTCATAGTACAACTATCTCTCACTGGATGTATGTATACACCATTATAGTCATTGCTCCTATTAAAGTTTTAGAAATGAATTTAACATGGGGGAATATCCTCTATTCATTCTTCTTTCAAATCATGGCATAGTAAATACAGATTCTAAGTATGACATAGGGTACTTTAGCCCTCGATGCTTGGTATGCTTCCTAGGTTTTCCTCAAATCTATGCATTTCTACTTCATCCCTTCTTTTTTCACAAATATGATGAATCCCTTTATGGATTATGCACAATCCTAGGGAATGGATTCTTCACGCACACCTTTAATTTAGGAAGTGAGAATCTTTGACAATGGGTATCTCTCTCCTTTCCACACATATATGCTAAATATTGTATGTGGGTAACACATAACAAATTTCTATGTCCCATACATGGGTAAAACATCCAAACATATATACTAAATCTTATATATACGTAACAAACAAGAATTTCCTAAATTTCTCAAATATAGGTAACACATTCAATCATAACATGCTAAGTCCCATACACGTGTATTAAAAATATTATATTTTTCCTTTCTATGATTGATTCACAGTTTCATGTACATTTCTCATTGGAGAGATCATTACACCCCTTCTCTCTACTTCTTTTAGTTAGTGATTTATCTGCTATTATGATCTTGGAGTTAGCATAGACTCAATTCCTTACGGACATGCTAGATTATTTGTCTCCTTCATTATGATAAGATTATCTTATACCTTGTGTTGTACTTTACAAATATTTTAGATTGAGTTCGCATGCTTGCTAAAGTTGGAGCTCAATGTATTATCTTAAATGCAAAGCACTTCAATTTAATGATGGTTTAGCACCTTTTTAATATGAGATCATCATCTTCTTGCATCTCTCTCCCTTTCTTCCCCTTTCTCCTCCTTTCTCCTAGGTGAAATTGGGGAAACACATAATTGATACTCTTTATAGCTCATATTCTTATATCATAAAGCTTAAGGAAGGATCTAACCACCTAGGTCATCCTTTTCTCTCATCTAATTGCTCAAAATCTATTTATCATATTATCATGACTATATCTTGAGTTTTCAACCTAATTTCTAGGATCATAAACTTGTTTTGGGACCCCAAATGATTCCTAATTATATTGGGGCATGGTTAGTGTAAGGAAGAAAATGTGCATGGAATTGTTTCCTACTCAAATCTTGAGTGGACAAAAAATGAACTTCATCTAACTATTATAGATATTTCAATGGATAAATAAATATGCATAAGTGAAATTGTTGGAATTATTTAGAATAAATGAGAGGGGGGTGAATCATTTATCCAAGATCTAGATGTTGAGATAAAACTTTTTAGTGCTTATTAGATCCATATCCATAAAACCTTAACATGCATAAATCCATTATATCATACAATACCTTAACTTAGTATGTTACTACATTATGTCAAAATAACTTTGCAAAAATCTAAATATGAAATACTATAAGAAAATTCACACAATTTGACACAAGGTTTCTATGTGGAAACTCAATTTGGGAAAAAATACTAGTAACATGCTACCAATTCTTACTCTTCTGAAGGTATAACCTATGAAAGGCCAACCCTATTAAAGATTACAATACACATTGTTAAATGTGACCTAGTTAAAGGATTTCAATCACCATGTTAGGAGTGAGCCTTATTAGAGGACTTAAGAACATTCCATTAGAATGTCACCCAAGTAAGAGATTTACAAATGACTATTAGGTCAACCTTAATAAAATAAATTTTATCCACACTGGTATAGTTGTTAGAAGCCCATAATAAGACTTGATCTATTAAAAACTTACAACTCACTTGTGGATTATAGATTTTTTTTTAGTCCTCCATTATACTTGACATTCATACTCTTCAACTCTGATAGCTAGTTCACCCTTCAAGCATTCATCTCCTTAAGCCTTGTTGCTTTGTATGCCAATTGCAGTCTCCTTTATTCAGCCACTAGATGTGTAGGATTTGAGAGATACAAATCCACAGAACATCAAGAATACCTACATACAAATAACTTGTTACAAGAGAGAAGCAAAAAAAAGAAAAGGGCAAAACTCAAAAATCACTCAAAAAGTGAGAGCAAAATTATGATCCAATTTATTGAGAATGAATTACAAGGTTCAACCTATAAAGGTGAACAAACCCTAAAGCCTAAAAAAGCTAGGTTGCAAATTAATAATTAATAAAAGAATTAATTATTAATGCACCTAAGATAAAGCTTAAGCACTAAAGAGTAATAATTTAACTAATTAAATCAATATGATTTAAGTAGTAAGAAAACTAAATATTACTCTAACAGCCCCCCTTAAGTTAAGCATAGGGGGTAAGCTAACCTAGCACAACTATGAAAGGAGGAAATGGGTCCTGACAACAATGCCTGATCAAGGACCCAATACAAGGAAATCTCAGTAAACTAGAGACAAAGGAGAAAACCTAGTGGGAAAAAATACTCTCCAAAATGAGATAGAAAAGAAGAAAAAAATGGCTCAAGAGACTCTCTCAAAACCATAAGTACAACCAACCCCCCATGAGAGAGGGAAGAGACATTAAAGCCCCCCCAGAATGATGGAACCCCTATAGAAATGATCAAACCAATGGAACTTCATTGTGGAAGAAATAGAGGCACAAAACAAGGAAATCCTTGAATGAGAAGTGAAACTAGAAGGCCTAACGGATGCTCAAAGGAGAAAACATGAGGATCCTAAAAGGGAATTCCCAATGTAGGTGGTGTGACAGGTGTGCTGATATTGTTATGAAAGAGGAGATGAATGTCCTCTGTAGAATCCTCAAAAAGTGCAGTTGTTGGCTCAATGAATGGAGTTGGAGGGTCAGAAAGTGTTGAAGAAGAATCATACTAAAGAGAAAAGACCTTAATAGGATGTGGTGTGATAGTCAAAACAATGATCTTAGGAACAATACAAAGGTTCAAGCATCCTGACTACACCACATGATGCTCTTGCGAAAGAGAAGAATTGTGCTCCAATAATGGAGATGGTGGAAAAAAGTGTGAGAAGGTGTAAAGATGGGTGGTATGATTAATTATCCCTTTAGAAATAAGGCCCACTATCACACTATCTTGAATGAAGACTAAATCTACAGTGAACTCAACAGTCTTCCTTGATCCACTATGTGTAATTTGATAAATCGAGAGAAGGCTTATGGGCAGAGATGGAACATACAATACATCATTGAATGTGTCATCCTGAATTTCCACTAAACCTTTCCCACAAACTTTAGGGCATTATTATTCTTGATGAGAATATGAGGAATGGGAGAAGCCTCAATATTAGAGAAGCCATGTATGGTGAGAAGCACCTGAATCTAGTATCTAAGGGACCTCTAAAGGGGATGTAATGGATACCCATAATGCATGACCCTATCTAAAATCCTATCTAGATGTTGAAGATATGGAAGAAGAATGGAAAGTAGACCCTTGTGAGGTAGAAGAGGATGGAGAGGAAACAATGCTCTTATGAATAAGAGCTTGCAAATCTATAATCTATTTCTCATAGCCATCAAATCTCTTCTTAAAAAAATGTGACTCATCATGAGGTCTCTTCTTACAATAGGAACATGTAGGGCTCTTAGTCTTCTATTTCTCCTTCTTAGAAGAAGATGGTGGGCCAATAGAGTGCTGAGAAGAGGAATCTGATATCTGCTTCAACTTCTTCATCTGTATACCCGGAGGTGTCTTACAAAATAATGCCTATGATTGTGAACCTATAAGTGAATCCATCTGACTGAGCTTAGACTTCTCATGAGTCAACCTATCATAGAATGTCTCAAAAAAGGGCATAACATGTGGTGTACCTAATGCATCCATAGTGGAGTAGAAGGTAGAAGTGAAAATATGATAAGGACTTTGAAGCTTTGAGAGTATCAAAAAGACACACTTATCATCTAACTTCATATTTCTAGTAACCTATAAAATAGAGTGAAGAGACTTGAACTTCATCCAGAAGTCCTAAATCCAAGTGAATGATTTAGGTACCAAGGAGGTGAAGTTTGCATCTATCTGTAGAACCCTAAACTGATTCATTGTGCCAAACAAGGTGGAAAACTTGTTCCACATAGCCCTGGGTGTGGTCAAACCATATAGGTGGAACAACAACCCATCTAAATTATTCAGTGTAATGAGGTCCACTACCTCATCCATATTATTTCACTACATAAGAACTTCATAAGGCCTCTATAAAACTGGCAGAGCCACATCAAGGCATGACCATAACCCCTTTTCCATAAGCAATCTAGCCATCTATCCTTTCAAAGTGTGGTAGTTGTGAGGTGTAAGGTAGATGATAGAAGAGTCTTCCATTGAGAGAAAGTAGACAAAAGTAGAAGGATCTTTTTGAAATGAATGATAGAAAGAGAATTTGCACCCCCCACAAAATGTTATACTATCTCCCATAAAATTCAAATAAGTATGAAAGCACACAAAACAAGAAAAAACCTATTTTTCTAGATGCAGAAAGGAATGAAAATAAAATTCTACACTTTGATGCCAAAAACAACTAATCAGACGACAAAAGTGGAAAATAAAGCTAGCATGGTTGGATCAGGCTCGAAAAGAGCTTTCCAATGATATATGATACTTCAGTTTTCAATACCATATGCCAAAGTTATGGCTAAAAAACCAACTATACCTCTATAAAAGGAGTTCTCTAGAAAAATACAGAGATGAAAAAAAATTGATGGGCATCTACACGTCAAGGAATCATCACAACCAGTAGCTCATGGCTAGAGTGTAGGTGGCGCTACTGGGTGAAGGTGGAGTTGCAGCCAGGGATGAGCAATGGTTTGGCCATGGTGGTTCCTGAATGGGCTATTGGTGGTGCATTGGGTGTGGGTAGTGTGCTAGCTATGCACAGGTGGCATGGTGGCAGTGCATTTTGCATGTGCCAAAAAAACCTTAAAACAAGGTTTTTAAATTTTTTTTTTGAAATTTGTGTTATACAACCTAGTAGAGGGGAAAAAAATTCCCAGAGGCTATTATGGCCAAAAATAACAAACTTTATATGAAAATTGAATCTCTCGAGCCTTTTGAGCATGATGGCGAGGTTTTTTTGGGCCCAAAATGCTCAGAAAAAACTTCACCTCTAGATTGATGACAAAAACCTTGAACAAACTACAACACCTACAAAAAAAAAAAACCAAAACAGGCAACAATAGGAGAGCTCTAAAACCATGTAGGATTTGAGACATACAAATCCATGGAACACCAAGAATACCTACATGAAAATAACCTATTATAGGAGAGAGGAAAAGAAAAAAGAAAAACCCAAAAATTACTCAAAAAGTGAGAGCAAAATTATGATCCAAGTTATTGAAAAAATAATTATAATGTTCAACCTATAAAGGTGAACAAAACCCTAAAGCCTAAAAAGGCTAGGTTGCACATTAATAATTAATAAAAGAATTAATTATTAATGCACCTAAGAGAAATTTTAAGCACTAAAGATTAATAACTTAACTAATTAAATCAATATGATTTAAATAGTAAGCAAAATAAATATTACTCTAACAGGATGATGCAGTACCCTAGACTTCATGTCTTCCTTAGGTTATTGCACATGACAACCTTTTCTTCTAGCTAGCTATCTCTATAAATAGAGAATTTATATCTTTCTCCACTTAACCACAATCATCTGTTTTAGGGTTATGTAGGATTCAATGAATTTACCCATTTTTCCATTTGGTTCCTCTAGAAACTTCCTCTATAATCTTCCTTCAATTTGCCTCAAAACATTTTACCTTGAATTTTGTGCCACTAGCTCATCATAGTTATCTTCCACATCCTTCACATAATTTGAGAAATCAAATTAGTCATCTTGGATTTGTCAAATCTTTGATTTAACATTGTTTGTTGTCACTTGACATCTATACTAATATATCACTTAGACAACACTAATTCACTCGACAAACACTAATTCACTCGACAAACACTAATTCACTCAGCAAACACTAAAGTTTACTTATTCTTGTTACCAACTAAAATTTATGGGGCATATACTAATATTCACTTAGCTTACACTATTTTTCTTCTTTTCTTGGCACATATTGAGTTTCAATATGCTTCTATTGATTTCTACTCAGCTCACACTAAGTACTCAGCAAGGCTTGGCAAACACTTTTCTTACTTGATCTTCTTCCATTCTTTTCTTTTGTAATCTTTCATTTCAAACTTTAAGTAGATAATAGTACACTATAGTATCAATGTTTTACTTAGTCTTAGTGCTTCTTTTAGACACCAAATAACTCAACCTTTCTCTAGCCTATCTTGTTATCTACTCTTTTCAAATCCTCTTCATCAGTCAGCTAAATAATAGCTTCTAAACCAAAAGGAAATTGTCTCACCAATAGGTAGTAGGTTTGACATCATTGAAAAAATAATGATTGTTCCATTATAGGTTCATCACTTCAAAACAATCTCTTTTCAATAGAAATATCACAATAAACATATAACACAATAATTGCCATTGGGAAACCCTTTCAGGGGAAAAACCCCACCCTCCAAAACCCACACAATGTATTATAAAATTAGAAGATTATAATAAACTTGAAATGCAAGTTCTTATAGGAGCACATCACTACAACTCAAGCTCAAAGAGACTCCTTCTAGCATCCAATCCTGCAAAATAAACTCAATGATCCAAACATGTCCCCATGCCCTCCTTTTATCGTGATTTAGAACCTGGAAACCATTTATGGTCTTACAAAACAATGGATCAAAACCATGGGAAAACTAACCATGCCACATGTTACTGACTTTTCATTTGTAACTCCAAGATGGGGAAACAATCAAGTTAAAATAGCATTTTCGTCCATAATTTTGACCTCTAGTTCCAAACCCCATAAAAGTCATACAATGAGATGTTTATACTCTAAAAATGACCATCTTATATTCAATTAGGTTAAAGTTAAATTTTTAACAAGTCATACACCTTTTTTGAACACATAAACATGTGGAGAACTACCACAAACAAATTCTAGAGTTTTCTAGAAAAAGCTTACAAAGTTGAGACACAATTATAACCATTCTCCCACTTGTCGAACACCTGGAAAGAGTTAGGGGATCCAAAGTGTCACGGACTTAATTTCTAGGGACCAAGAGGCCCATAGAGTTTGAAAACTATCTCATCTTCTTTGTGCACATGAGCTTAGTTAATGCATGAACAAGATTCACCAAAGTTTCTACCTTGTCTGGTTTCAGCTTGCCTTCCTTGACCATATCTCTTACCAAATGATATTGTATGTCAATGAGCTTGGTCCTAGCATGAAATGTTGGTTTCTTTGCTAGGAAGATTGCACTCTGATTGTGACTATAAATTATCAATATACCCTATTTAAATTCTATATCTAAACGAATTCTCTTTAGCCAGATGGCTTCCTTGCAAGCATGAGCAGTTGCCATATACTCTACCTCTGTAGTGGAGAAAGCAACCATAGCTTGTCACTTTCTCATCCAACTAGTTGCACCACCAAATAACATCAACAAATATGCATTGGTGGATCTTCTTCTATCAACATCGCAAGCCTAGTTTGAATCCACATAGCCTTGAATATCCAAGGAATTCTTATTTTCTATTCGATGGAAACATATAGAGTACTCTAGGTTACCCCGCAAGTATCTAAAAACTCTTTTTACTACATCTCAATGTGCTCTTCTTGGATTAGACATGAAATAGGAAAGCACTCTCATTACTTGGATAATTTTTGTTCTTGTATAGACCATAGCATACATCAAACTTCCAACAACACACTAATACAGTAATTGACTCATCTCTTCCATCTCTAATGGGGATGTAGGACACTATGAGATAGAAAGCATTTTTCCCATACTAACAACAAAATTCAATGGTTAGGAATCCTCCATATTGGATCTTCTCATAATAATACCAACATGCTTAGTTAGACCTAGCAAAAGCTTTTTGTTTTTCCTATCTCTTATAATCTCCATTCCTAGAATGTGCCTTACTACACCAAGATCTTTCATTTCAAACTTTGTTAATAGCTAAGATTTTAATTCTATAATTAGACCTTTTCCTTTTCCAATAAACAAGATTTCATAAATTTATAGATTCCACAAATCCCAAACTCAATACATATGTATCAAGCTCCTAGTACCACATTCTAGGACTTTTCTTTAAGCCATAGAAAGATTGATTTAATTTACAAACCAAATGAATTTTATCTTTTAACACAAAGTACTTTGGTGATGTCATATAAAATTTCTTCCTCCAAATTCCATGAATAAAAGCCGTGTTCACATCCATCTGGTCAACTACTAGATCATAATCTTCTATAATAGAAATTAAAAATCAAATGTATGTCATTTTTTGTAGAAGAGAAATTTTTTTACCATAATCAATTCTTGCAATCTAGGAGTAACCTTTTGTAGCCACACTGCTTTATACTTAGACTCAATGCTTTCATCTAAACCTAATGCAAGTGCATCTCGAGTTGCCTTGTTATCTTGCTCTTTTTTGTTCATTCTATATGTTGGAGTCAAGTTACTGTAGCACCTAGTTGGAGCTGAGTTACTGTAGCACTCAGTGGGAGCCAAGTTATTATAGCAATTTCTTCATGTGCCAAGTTACTATAGCAATTCCTTCATGTGTCGAGTTGCCCAATATATGCCAAGTGACTTCATCTACTGAGTTACCCAATGTATGCCAACTGACCCTTCATGTGTAGAGTGTCAGTATTTTGGATGTGATTTCTGTGAGCTGACTTGTGTGATTTATTTTTGATCGCAACATTTATGTTAAGATCTTTTTCCTGGTATGTGTGCAGACCATTTTTGGGTTGGCCCTCCTCTTATGTAATGTTCTAGAATAATCTATAAGCCATTTTAACAAGTATATATAGAGTGTTTAGGCTTAGAGTTAGGAAATTTTTTGGACAAGAGGATTAGAGAGAAAAACTAAAAGTGTTAATTTCCAGTTGGATCTTTGAATGTGAATGTATTTTTAATTGACCATAACCTAGAAGGCCTTATAGCTGGGCATGTATGAACATATTTTGATGAATCAATAAAAGTATTTCACTCTTCTTCCTCCTTTGGCTGTTGTTCCTTGTGTTTGCTTCCATTGTGTTAACTCTTGTAGGGTGGTTTGGATAGCTAGGTGAGCCTTTGGTCCTAGTTATTCATCTTTTTCATGTATCAGTTGGCATCAAAGCCTATGGTTTATCCTTGTGGAGATTGGATCATGTAGAACCCTGATTTGGATTTAGTTGTAGAGTGACAGATCTATGGATTTGACCTATAACTTGGACAGGGTTACAATCTTGTAGGAACCTAATTTGTAAAGATGCTTTGTGGTAGAAGAAATACTGATGATGCTATATTGGATTAGTTGAGACAAATTGTAGCCAGATTAGATGCTATAGAGATAGCCCAAAGGAGAGGAGTACATCTTGATGATGTAAGTGATGATGAAGCAACAACACCAAACCATAATCTAAAACCTGAAAAAGATCAAGATGAGGAAAGATTGTTGCGACTGTTGTCTAGAGAAAATTCAAAGCCTACTGTAGAATTTTTTCCTTATGATGGAAAATTGGATACCAATGCCATGTTAGATTGGATCTTTGATATGGAGAAGTTCTTTGAGTATGAAATACTCCTAATAATGGAAAGGTGAAGATTGCAATCACTAGGTTGAAAGGTCATGCATCACTATGGTGGGAGCACTTGCAAACTGATAGACAATGGAGAGGAAAGGAGAAAATCAGAACTTGGCCAAAGATGGTGAACAAGGTAAAGAACAAATTCCTTCCTGCTGATTACCAAATTAGCTTGTTGAGAAAGATGCAAAATTTGAAACAAAAGGACATGACTGTGAAAGAATATACCAAGGAATTCTATAGATTAGACATTAGATCTAGATATGTGGATGATGATGGTGAGAAAATTGCAAGGTACATTAATGGACTTAGATCTAGAATTCAAGATGAAATAAGTTTTGTGAAATTGGAAAGTGTAGAAGAAGCATATCAATATGCCTTGAAAGCTAAGGAGATCTTAACAAAGAAGCATGAATAAAGAGAAGGAGGTAGAGGTGGTAGATTCCAAAGAGGCAGAGGTAGATCTTATGGTGAAGGTGGTAGATTTGAAAGTTTTTTGCAAGATAAAGGAAAGACCAAATGGAAAGGTGGTGATTCTTACCGAGGAGGCACTAATTCTTACCGAGGAAGAGGTAATTCCTATTCTAGAGGTGAATTTCATGGTAATTGTTTCAAATGTGGTAAAGAGGGACATAGATATTTTGAATGTAAATCCTCTGAAAGTAGGCAAGGTAACCAAAATGCTGTGATTCAAGAAGGTGATGTGGGTTCACCAAGTGGACCTAAGGTTGGAGAAAATTTGATAGTGAGAAGAACCTTATGCAATAAGGGAAGTGATAAAGAACCTGTTTTAAGGAGAAGTCTTTTCAAGACAAGATGTAAGATGGCTGGAAAATGTTGCAAAGTGATCATTGAAAATGAAAGTTCTATGAATCTGGCATTAGAAGAGCCGGTTACCAAGTTGTAGTTGTAGAGGCTGAAACATCCCAAACCTTATCATTTTTCATGGATAAAAGATGAGCATAAGATATCGGTAAGTGAGCAATGCCTTGTGAAGTTCAAAATTAGACATTACTTTGATGAAATTTTGTGTGATATTATGCCCGTGGATTGTTGCCATATTTTGTTGGCTAGACCTTGGCAATATGATAGATATGTTGTACATGATGGAAGATTGAATCAATATACTCTCTGGGTAAATGGGAAGAAACAAATATTGCTACCTTTAATTGAAAGTCTGGATGAGGTTAATTGTACTACTATAAAAAATTGCATGGTTAATGGGAAACAATTTGAAAAGGAAATGAAAAGGAATCAAGTCTATTTTTTCATAGTTCCTAGAGGACCAAGTGTTGGTAGTAATGACTAAGCAAGAGAAGCTAGTAATGACTGAGTGACAACAGATAGTGATAGCCGAGCACTAGTAGAAATTAAAAAATTGTTGAATGAGTACAAAGACATTATTTCTGATGATATTCTTGATGGTTTACCTCCAGTAAGAAGCATAAGTTATTGTATGGATCTGATTCCTAGAGCTAATTTTCTAAATAAAGCACACCATATAGATTGACACCTATAGATAATGAAGAACTTAATAGACAAGTGCATGAGTTGTTGTAGAAAGGTTTGATCAAAGAAAGCTTGAGTCCATGTGTTGTACCTATTTTATTAGTAACTAAAAAGAATGGAGAATGGAGAATGTGTACTGATTCTAAAGAAATTAACAAGATAACAATGAAATATAGGTTTCCTATGCCAAGGATGGATGACATAATGGATTTTTTGAGTGGAGCAAAGTATTTTACCAAGATTGATTTGAAGAGTGGCTATCATAAGATCAAAATTAGAGAAGGTGATGAATGGAAGACTACTTTCAAGACAAAAGATGGTTTGTATAAAACGTTGGTTATGCCTTTTGGTTTGACTAATGCACCTAGTACTTTCATGAGGTTGATGAATGAAGTTCTAAAAATATTTTTGGGTAAGTTTGTGATTTTTTATTTGGATGATATTTTGATATTCAGTAAGACTAAGGAAGAACATCTTGAGCATATTAGAAAAGTATTGCAAAAGTTGAAAGAGAAAATGTTATTGATTAATCTGAAAAAAGTGTTCTTTTAAGCAAGAGGAGATTGTGTATTTAGGATTTTTGATTTCAGGTAATAGATTGAAGATGGATCTTGAGAAGGCTAAAGCAATTTTGGAATGGCCTACACTTGAGAATGTGGGTGAGATAAGATCATTTCATGGTTTGGCTAGTTTTTACAGAAAGTTTATAAAGAATTTCAGTGTTGTTTGTAATGCTATGACTGAGACAATGAGAGGAGATAACAAGGAATTCAAGTGGACACATGGAGCTAATAAGAGTTTCCAGACTTTGAAAGAAAAGGTTGTTGAATTACCTATATTGGCTTTGCCTGATTTCAACAAAGTATTTCAAGTTGAATGTGATGCAAATGGTAATGCAAAAGGAGCTGTATTAAGTCAAGGTAAGCTTGTTCCTTTCTTTACTAAAAAGTTGAATGATGATAAAAGGAAGTATTATGTGTATCATCAACAATTTTATTCCATTGTTCAAGCATTGAAGAAATGGAGACATTATTTGATTCCTAAAGAGTTTATGTTGTATACTGATCATAAAGCTTTACAATACTTGGGAAGTCAACATAAATTGAATCGGAGACATATGAAGTGGGTTGAGTACTTACAAAGTTTTACATTTGTCATTAAGCATAAGAGTGGAGTTACTAATAGAGTTGTTGATGCATTGAGTAGAAGACTTTCTTTGTTGATTGAAATGAATGTTGAAATTCTTGATTTTGATGAAATGAAAGAGTTGTATGATGCTGATCCAGATCTTTCTAAGGCATGGAGAGAGTGCAAAGCACCAAATCTAATAAATCACATAAGTAAGTGTGATGAATATTTCATTCAAGAAGGTATGTTGTTCAAAGGCATTTAGTTGTGTATTCCTAGAAGCTCTATGAGGTTGAATCTAATTAAGGAAAAGCATAGTGGTGGATTAGCTGGACATTTTGCAATTGATAAGACAATGAGTTTTTTGAAAGAGAAGTATTATTGGCCACAAATGTATATGGATGTTCAAAAATTTGTAAAGATTTGTGGAGTTTTTCAAGCTATAAAGGGAGTAAGTCAAAATATTAGTTTGTATACACCTATTACTATTCCTAAGAAACCTTGGACTGACATCAATATGGATTTTGTTCTTGGATTGCCTAAGATAATGAAGGGGTATGACTCTATGTTTGTTGGAGTGGACAGATTTTCTAAGATGGTTCTTTTCATACCATGTAAAAAGATATCAGATGCTGAGCATGTTGCTAAACTTTTCTTTAAATAGATGATGAGATTGCATGAATTATCAAGAAACATTATTTTTGACAGAGATAGTAAATTTTGTTGGTTATTTTTGGAAGACTTTGTGGAAGAAGATGGGTACTAAGCTGAACTTTGGTTCTACATTCCATCCACAGATAGATAGTCAGATAGAGGCTGTGAATAGAAGCTTGGGTAATTTGCTAAGATGTTTAGTTGGGAATAAGCCAAGTAATTGGGAGATGGTATTGGAACAAGCTAAATTTTCATATAATAATTCTATGAATAGGAGTACAAGGAAAACACCTTTTGAGAATGTTACTGGAATGCATCCTAGAGGTATATCAAATTTGAGAGATGTTGCTGGTGAAGAAAATAAAAGCACTGTAAGAGAAGAATTTGCTGATTTTATGGAGTCTTTGCATAAGGAAGTGAAGTTGAGGTGGAACAAAGTAATTAGAAGTACAAGGGGAATGCTGATCAATATAGAAGACACCATGATTTTCAAGTGGGTGATGAGGTGATGGTTCATTTGAAGAAAGGAAGATTCCCAGTTGGAACATACAGTAAGCTAAAGATGAATAAATTTGGACCTTGTAAGATCTTAAAGAAGTTTGATAGTGGTAATGCTTATGAAGTTGAGTTACCTGATGACATGGATATATCTCCTATATTCAATATTGTTGATTTGTATAAGTATCATGAGTCAAAGGATGAAGTTGTTGTATCAGAAGATTATCCTAAGAAGAAAATTGAAGAAGTTGAATAGATATTGTATCAGAGAGTTGGCAAGAGCACAAGAGGAAAACATTACTATGAATATTTGGTGAAGTGGAAGAATAGACCTATTGAAGATGCTTCATGGATTTCTCAATTTGAGTTGGATTCAACTCAAATTGCAACCTCTCAATGATTCAAGAGAGTCATTTCTTTCAACCCCAGTTGTCTGATGTAGGAGCTCATCCTAGGTTCCCTTATTATCCTACTCATTTTTGTTCATTCTGCATGTTGGAGCCAACTTACTGTAGCACTCAATTGGAGCTGAGTTACTAGAGCACTCAGTGAGAGTTGAGTTACTATAGCAATTCCTTCTTGTGTTGAGTTACCTAGTATATGTCAAGTGACTCTTCATGTGCCAAGTTACCCAGTGTATGTCGAGTGACCCTTCATGTGCCGAGTGTCAGTATTTTGGATGTGATTTCTATGAGCTGACTCGTAGGATTTTTTATTTATTGTGACATTTATTTTAAGATATTTTTCTTGGGATGTGTCTAGACCATTATTGGGTCGGCCCTCCTCTTATGTAATGTTCTAGAATAATCTATAAGCCAGTTTAGCAAGTATATATAGAGTGTTTAGGCTTAGAGTTAAGCAAGTTTTTGGGGAAGAGGATTAGAGAGCAAAACTAAGAGTGTGAATTCCCAGTTGGATCTTTGAATGTGAATGTATTTGTAATTGGTTGTAACCTAGAAGGCCTTACAGCTAGGCATGTATAAAGATATTTTGATGAATCAATAAAATTATTTCACTCTTCTTCCTCCTTTGGTTGTCATTCCTTGTGTTTCCTTCCATTGTGTTAAATCTTGTAGGGTGGTTTGGATAGCTGGGTGAGCCTTTGGCCCTATTTATTCATCTATTGCCTATGTCAAAACCTGTCTTCCTTTTGAACACCCATATACAACCAACAACTCTCCAGCCTTCAGGGAATGGTACAAGGTCCCATGTGTCATTCCTCTTAAGAGATGACGTCTCTTCTTCCATGGCTATTTTCTAGGACTCTGAATCATTCATACCAATAGCCTCTTCTATAGATCACAATTCATCAATACTAGCATTTGAAAAAAAATACACCCCTAATCAGTAGGAGAATATCCATACCTTTCTAGTGGTTTCCTCTATATACTAAACCTTCAAACAATATTTTCTTCAAGTTCAAGTTCTCCCTCTTCCTCTAATGATTTATAACTCATACAACTCTATTCAACATCTTGTCTTTCTAAGGGCCTTGATTCCACTTTGTCAGGTGTAGCAGGATGTTGAATCACATATTTCTTTTCTTCTATCCATTATGGCTGCACTATAATAGAAGAAGACGTAGTTTCTCAAAAAACAACAATTCTTGAATAAAATATCTTTATTGCAATAGGATCCCAAAGCTTCTATCCTTTCACACTATAAATATATCTGATGAAGATACATTTGACATCTTTTTTGTCCAATCTGCCTACTTATCATTTGGAAAATGAGCCTATGGTTCACAACCAAAAACTCTTAGATGTCTAAGAGAAGGCTTTTGGCCTAACAATGCTTCTATTGGTATCTTATCAATAAAAGCCAATGTAGGAGATCTATTTATTAGGTAACAGGCAGTGGCTACAACTTCAGCCTGGAACTTTTGTTCCTATATCTAGCTCCGCTAAGCATTCTCCTATCCTTCCCCATCAAGGTCTCATTTATTCTTTTTGCAACTCCATTTTGTTGTGTACAATATATAGTCATTTTTTCTCTTTTAATACCCCAAGATTATTTACAAAATGTGTCAAAATTATTCTAGAAATATTCACCACCATTATTAGTTCTCAAAAACTTTATCTTCTTTCTAGTCTTCAACTCAATCATTTCTTTAAATTCTTTGAAATGGCTGAAAACTTTAGCTTTTCTCCTAAGGAAATAAACCCTTGTTCTTCTACTAAAATCATCAATGAAAGAAACATAATAAGATGATCCAGCAATAGAAGGAACATCAACTAGACCAAATACATTTTAATGGATTAGATCCAAAATACATGAGGACTTATTAGAACTTGATTAAAAAATAAATATAGTTTTGTTTACCATAGATACAATCCTCACAAAAGTCAAAATCAAGATTGCAGACATTCAACCCATCAAAAATGTTTTTATTTTTTACATTTTTTAGACCCTTCTCACCTATCTGGCCAAGTCTCTGGTGCCATAACATAGACTTCTCTACTGACAACTTTGATTTTGTAGATAGATGAACCTTGGGTACCCAAAAACTATGACAATCTATTTAAAGAGAAACCCTCTCCTTATAGAACAAAGCAGTCCTTTTAAAAATCTTATTAGAAGTACTATTGCACTCAATTGTTGATGCATCAAGATGGTACAATATACCCAATCTGTCTCCTCTTACTATTACCATAGTAGCTCTTACCATTTTCACACCTACTTTAGAAAACTATACTTGCACACCCGCATCTATTAGTTTGCTACAAATAATAAATTTCCTTCTATTCCTAGGATATGCAAGACACCACCAAATTATCTAATTCTAGCATCAAAAAATTTCACACGAATATGTCCATGACCTACAATATCATGAACTCAATTATCATTTAAATGCACCTTACCATAATCAAACCTTTCATACTTACTAAACCAATTTCTATTAAGATTCATGTGGAAAGATGCACCTCAATCTATTAACCATGCATTGTTACTTGCATGAGTGGCCAAGGCTGCAATGAAAGCATCTTCATCTTCCTTCTCAGACTCACAATCCAAATTTTGTTTCTTCTTCTTCTTTTTCTTTACCTCTTTGCAGTCTTTTTGGAAGTGTCCAGGTTTTCCATAGATCTAATATATTTCCTTGGACTTACTAAGCTATTTTTATGTGCCCTTAACTTTGGATTTAGAGTGGCCATGTTTCTTTTCATTCTTTCCTCTATTTCTTGGTCTTCCTTGAAAACTCAAAGCCTCTATTGCATTTAGAGAGACCTTCCTTCTCATCTCTTTAGAAAGTAGAGAACCAACAATATTATCCATCTTCAAGACAATTGAAGTGCTCCCTATGGCCATGAAAAGGTTGTCCCATGAGTCTGGAAATGAACATAGAAAGATTGTGTACCTTTCTTCTTCATCCATCAACACCTCAATGGAGGTCAACTAAGTCACCAACATATTAAAACTTTCAAAATGCTTAGATATCCATCCACCTTTTTCCATTGTTAAAGAATACAACTTCTTCCTCAAGAAAATCTTGTTCACAAATGATTTCTTTTGATAAATCTTACTTAGCTTCTTCACAGTAGGTTCTTCATGGACATATATCAAAATTGAGTCTACAAGATTCAATTTAATAATACCTATACCTTTTATGTCTATTACATCATATTGTGAAGCTAAAGTTAGATCTACAAGCCTTTGATTATTCTCATCAATTGCATCCCATAGATCCCAAGCAATCAATATATCTTCTATCTTCAGCTTCCACATCTCAAAGTGTGTGCTAGATAACTTCTTTACATCAAACCTTATCAATATGTTTTCCATCCATGAAGTCTTGCAACACAAAAATGAAAACCTCTGCACTAGCTCTCACTCAAACCTTGATTAGCTCAAAAAACCTTTTATGCACCAAATAGAATCAAAATTGGCCAAACTTTGATACCACTTGTAAGGAAGAAAAGGTGCATAGAATCACTTCCTATGCTAATCTTGAGAGGATGATTATGCAACAAAATCTAAGTATTACATATATTCTAGTTGATAAATAAACATGCATAAATGAAACATCGTAATAAACACATAACACAATAATTACCATGGGGAAACCCTTCATCGAGAAAGACCCCACCCTCCAAAACCAGCACAATATATTATCAAATCAAGAAAATTATAATACACTTGCAATGCAAGTTCTTATAGGAGTGCATCACCATAAATCAAACTTTGAGAGACTCCTTCTAGCACCTAGTCTTGCAAAGTAAACTCAATGATCCAAACACCTCCCCAAGCCCTCCTTTTATAGATATTTACAACCTAGGAACTATTTTTGGTTTTACAAAATCATGGGCCAAAACATGGGAAAACCAACCACGTCACATGTTACCCACTTGTCATTTGTAACTCCAAGTGGGAAAACAACCAAGTTAAATTAGAATTTTCGTCCATAATTTTTTCCTCTAGTTTAGACCCCCATAAAAGTCAAAAAATGAGTTTTTTATACTCTAAAAATGACCCTCCTATATTAAACTAGGGACAAGGTGCATTTTGAACAACTCATACAACTTTTTCCAACACATAAACATGTGGAGAACTACCACAAATAAATTCTAGAATTTTCCAAAACAAGGTTGCAATTTTGGGACACAATTCTCAACAATTAGCAGGGATGCAGTGTGTGCTTTTCCATTAGGAATCCATTGTGGTCTTTCTAGTCCATTCATGGGCATAGTGTACCCCCATTTAGCTAATGAGGAATGTAGTGGGTCCTTTCTTGGACCCTATTTTGGATCCATTTCATGGGTTCCATGTGTGGATTGTTCTTGGGTGTTAACTTCTAAGTGGGTCAACTTACAAGAGAAAGTTAATTCATATCCATTTATAAATTGGTCTATTTTATCCATTTTGCATATCATACACACACAATTTCATCTTATACGCACAAGCTCTATCAATTATTAGCTTTCTCTAGCATTTAAGTTTTCAAGCATCCTTCAAACAATTCCTCCATTGAAGATCAAGGATTCAAGCATTCAAGAAATTGAAGGAGTTCATCATCATGATCTCTCTTAATCCATTTAAGCACCTTTGTTACATCTTCTACATCCATTCATCTTCATTCTCAATCCAATTCAATTGGCAAAGAGAGCTTATTGTATTTAATTCAATACATTTAGTTTACATTTTTACAATTCAATTAATTTTAAATCAAGGTTGATTCCTAAATTGGGGCTTGACCAAGGGAAAGCCCCTATAAAAAAACAAAAACCTTTTCTATGTTGGCCCTAATGGAAAACTTAGTGTTGTCTATTAATGCAAAACACTTACTCATTCACAAGAGTTGGTTGGTCAACACTACGACCAAGCCATAATACAATCCAAGATACATAAAGAAGGATACAAGTTAAATATGTGGTGAGGCATATATAGTCACCAACCATTTAAATTTTTACAAAGTATTCATATGGAAAAACACAATATAAGTTGAGTCCTATATAAGTCAAATAGTATAGAGGTTGAAAAAGGTTAAACCAAGCATAGTTCATTTTGTGGGACAACATGAAGAACCAAGCATTACTGAGTGTCATGAAGGTATATGTGTCAAGTTACACAATTTAACTATATGAGTTTGGAAAGGAACATTTAATCTTATTTAAATATTTTTGTTGATCATGAATTATGTTTCTAATTTCGAGGAGCTAATCAAGGATGTAATTATGCATCATTAATCCCTATGCAATGTGATGGACCAATCAGAAAATTGAAAATTTATGTAGTAAAAAGGATGAATTTTCATTTTTGATTGTGATCTAGATGGTTTGTTAGATGGCTAATAAAGGAGTTTTTTAAGGAATAAAATGGTGTTGCGATCTTGTTAGAGGAATTCATGTATACAAAGGTGAATCATTAAGTTGTGAAGGAGTAAGATAACCAAGCAGTGTAATAAGGAGATACTTCAAATCAGTCATAGTAAGTTTATTATAGTTTTGATAAAGAAGATCTATTATCATCATTTTAGTGCAAACTAAAGGATCTAGGTATTGTAACATTCTAACAAGTGTATATGGTGAATCTCTTAACAAAGTGGTCCTAACAAGTCTACTATAAACCTCTTAATAGAGTACTCACTTAATTGTGAAGTTCAATCCTTTTGTAAAGGTAGAATTAACAGTCTTATGAGCTTTTAATAAAGAAGGCCCATCACATCATAGATCATCAAAAGAATCAAAATTGTAGCCCTAATAGGCACTTTATTTCTATAGTAATGAATATTTTGTGGGTTCTATCCCCACCAGATTTTTACCTTCACCTTGGAGGGTATTTGCATTACCAGATCTTGTGTCATGTGTTGATTACTTTTTTATGCATTTATTCTTGTTATTAGATGGTAGATATGATACTAATGTTATTACAAAATGATGCACAGTTAATGCTAAGGAGGTGTGTGGTGAATTAATTTTGAAATGGTTTATGTTTGAAGTGGTAAGAGTTTTAGAAAAAAAAATTGATTCACACCCACCCACCCCACCCCCCCTTCACCCCCCTTACCCCCCACCCTAACCCCTCTTAGCTTCTCACTTTTCATTATATTTCTAATAATTGGTAATAGAGTAGAGTTCTCTAAGGAAATGGTCTAACCACTTGAGAGTTGAAGGTTTTAGAGACAAAACCATACAAATTGGGAAAGGTGGTTAAGAATCAAAAGCTTGACTTGTAGCTTGCATTAGAACTAGATAAAGCTGCAAAGGAGGAACTAAGAAATTCCTTAACAAGAAGGAAGGAAATGGTTGTCAAAAAAAATGACACATAATACCAAGAAGAAAGCATTGAGAACTTATGTGATGAACGGAGATCTAGTGAATCTAACATGTACAAATGGTAGAACTTTGTGAGAAGAACAACGAAATGAATGAAGAAGTAAGATAAATGAAGAAAGAACATGAAGTGAATTTAGTAATACTATGTGAAGTCATGGAGCAAAATAAAAAGACTAAAGAAGATAAGGAAATGGTTGATGAAGACAAGACACAAATGGGTACAAAACTTGATGAAAGGATCACTGAAGTACAAAGATTGACACAATATCAATTTGACATGGTCAATCTATTATTGAGTGACAATAATGAAATAGCTAAAAAGGTGGAAGAGATTAAAAATCAAAGATCAAAGAATAATCAACTAGAAAATGAATTGAGAGCTAAAAAATAAATTATTGAAAGAATGAACAAATATGGAGAAGCCATGAGGAAACTTGATGAATATTTAAGAAAGAAAAAAGAAGACATCATGATACTAATAGATTAGGCTATATTGAGTTCATATAATCTACCAAGAAAGGTGAGTAATCAAAGCATGGAGAACAAAGGAATGGGAAACCAAATAACAAGAAGCCTACATACTATCACTATGGAAAATAAGGGCATACAAATAATATTTGCAAGAGCAAAACTTTTAAGTCCAATCCTAAGACTAATTTTAATGGTTATTGCTTTAATTACAACAAACATGGACATCAATAATATAAGTATAAATCAAATATTAATAAGGCACTATCTACATCAAATTTTGATGGTTATTTCTATACATGTCAAAAGTATGGTCACAAGGCACAAGATTGTAGATCTACTACAAAACATAGTTGGACACCTAAAGGTAAAGGTAATGCAATCAGGAAAGGAAATACAATAAATTTGAATTACAATACATGGGCCTCTTGTTATTTATGTGGAAAAATATGGACATATTGCAACAAATTATGTAAGAATAGATCTTAGAGATAAATTAGGAAAATAGAAGAACTTTGATCTGGTATGCTTTCACTGTTAGAAGGTTGGACACCTAAGTAGAGACTGTAGGAAAAAAACCAACATACAATAATAAAGAGAAAAATGAAAAATAAATTGTTAATGATAAAGAAGTGAGAAGCTAGATGAGACAAACTTCGAAGAAGAAACTAGAAGGATGAACTAGTTGAAATGATGAAGTTGTGATCAACCAATGCAATGAATTAGGCGATTCCAACATCACAAATTGACATAAAGAGGTATGTATGGAACAATATTTCAAATTATCAAATCATAATCCAATTCCTAATATCGTTAGTATGAAAGTCCAAATTAGCATGATATTAGATACATAAGGATAGATACATGCAATGGATGTGTTTGGATGTCAAGTTAAAAAGTTAGTAATGATCCAGTTTCACTATTGAAGTTTGAAAAGTGTTAAAAAACCAAGTGAATTGTTAGGAGATTAAGTTATATATTTGACTGGGTTAAAACTAAAGTTTTTGAAGGGTTACTGTCAAAGCTTGCAATAATGGCTAAGATGGTTGTTATTTACCCACTATGGGTACAAAGCATTAATGAGTCTGTAAAATCAAATTTTTGATGTTTATAGAAAAAAAATTCAATCATTTTGGTGACATTACATTCAAATTTTCAAGAGCATATAGAGCCTGAGTGATTTTTTGAGAGAATTTGAGCAATTTTAAGAAAATTTATTGCATGTCATTAGTGTTTGAAGTGAATTGTGAGCTCTTGAGTTACAACTGAGTAAAGAAGAGTTTTAAGATCAAACCCTAAGTAATGTAATGGTATCTAGTTTTTCTATAGTATATAAGAAAATGAAATCAAAGGTTAGTAGTGTTCAATTGATTAAAAATGAAGCATGTAATGCACCTAAGTTTAAGGAATATCCTAAGATTGTGGAGAAGTGAGAATCTTTTGGAGCCCTATCCTTAGTCCCACCAAGATTCATTATAATTTATGATGTGAGATCCTAAATTAAATGTGTAAAATTAGAGAAGTTGGACATATTGAGTTAAGAAGTTCTTATGAGAAGTTATGCATTGATTGTAAACTGAAGGAAGAACACAAATATATTGCTAAGAAGGGGTTAACAATTTCCCTAAATTCTCCTAGGGGTTTCAAAATTGAATGGGTAAAGGTTGTACTTAGTCAAGTATACAACATCACAATATGTTTGGAAGGTGGACCAATTGATATCACTAGGAAGATCATTCATCGAGTCAGTATAGACCCTATCACAGACAAGGTTAAGATAATTTTTTTCTAGAGAAAAGATTTTATTGAGGCAAACACATAAGCATTATGGAATAAGCGATGTGTGACTATTTCTATTATTATAGATCTATAAAATGAGTTTGGAGTGAGGGTCATTGCATATAAATTCTATGAGTCTAGCCAACTAGATAGTGTACCCTATGTTTTTATAGATTTTCTATGGGAGATAGTTAAGAAGGATCAAAACTATGACCTTTTTGACTTACAAATGAGGTATTTGGATGAGAACTTGGAGAGCACTAAAAATGAAAAAGCAACATGTCTAAGTTTGGATCATTACTTTTTTTTAGTTTTCTTTATGTTCAAAATTCTATGCCCACCACTGGTGATGTCACTTGGAACAAAAAGGAGTAAATAACTCAACAAATAAATGAGTTCATTAATTAATTAGGAGACAACTTTGAGAAAGTGATGGATGGTTACTTTGAGGAATTCGAACAAAAGATGAAGAATACATCAAGGAATCCTAAATCCTTAGCAGAAATATACTATGATGATGTATGTTTCTTAGTGGACA
Source organism: Cupressus sempervirens (assembly GCA_028749045.1). Lineage (NCBI taxonomy): Eukaryota > Viridiplantae > Streptophyta > Pinopsida > Cupressales > Cupressaceae > Cupressus > Cupressus sempervirens. The sequence continues at coordinate 11,864,934 of CM053787.1, read as the reverse complement.
CTGATAGAATATACATTCATGTAGTTATCCCTAGGATTGCATGGTTGAGGCCATCAAGATATGAGATAAACATTGATGTAGCTATAACTGCAAGAATTACATTATTAGTTGAACCTATTGACAATGATGTTGAGCCATTTAATAGGTATGAGAAAACTAAAGCGAAGATCACAGTGTAGATCAATGCTCCTAAGATAGAAATGAAGTGAAAGGGAATCATAGAAAACTTTGATAGAAAATTTGGTGAAGGGGCCAAGAAAGAAGCACTATTTTAGATCATCGATGAAAAAGGTGATATTGAATCTAATGAAAATAGTCAATTCAGAGTTGCAATGCACAAGACACCACAACTAGTAGATGAGGACAAAAGTACAAAGGTGTGTCACCTTTCAAGCTAACTCATCAGAATGAATGAATTTGAGTATTTCTTTCTAAATTAATTTTTTTCAAATATATGATCTTGATAAATTCATTCTAGCTAAGTTATATATGTTCTCGCACTTTTCCAATTGGAAATGTCTATTAAATGCATGTTTTATACTAGTTTGTGTCCACAATATCTTAAGAAACAAAATTATTTATGAAAATTAAAGTTTCAATAACTCTTACTTTTTGTAATGATTCTTTTTAATAACATATAAACACCATTTTATAGAGCTAAAAGTTAAGAATATTCTCATATAGAGTTTATAATGTTTTACTTAGGCATAGTATATTGTAACTATAAAATACAAGTATGCATTTTAACACTCAAGAAGATGTTTAATTTGAGAAAGAAAAAAATAGTAAATTTTATAATAAAAAATTAAAAATCATATAATGTTCTAGAGGAAAGAGTACTCTTCAAAAATGTATAATTTTTCTTTTGGTTGGAGTAGATTTATTGTGGAAAATGTGGTCGGAGATGAAAATTATCAATTTCAAGTGAGCTGACATTTGAATTGTTATAAAAGAAAAAATATATGTCAAAAGACAATTTTTGTTTTTGATTGGTCTATCTATATATTTCATCTATAACATAATCTAAGATCAAAGGGAAAAAGGTTTATTTCCATATAGGTTTGTAGTGGAAACTAGACCCCTCATTTTCAACATTTCTTAGCAACTAAAAAATCATTCTTAAAAATTAGGAAAATCTATCAAATATTGTTCCAAATAATCATTAAAAATAATAATCCTAAACTTCACCCAATTCTACATATTTCAAAAATTTACATAATTTAAAAATTATAAATAATAACAACAATTTTATGTCATTGAAGTTAAATAATTATGCTTTTGTTAATCTTTTCCTTTATAAAAGGGTGGCACAGGTTTGTGCTTTTACCCATGAGTTTTGTGAAAATATTAGGGGCAATGCAGGTATGGTAGGTTTCAAATTCATTAAGTGTGATAGATTTGATAGGTAGTTTTGGATATGATGTCTAATTCCAAGTATACACTTTTGGAGCTAGGTAACTTGATACCTAATGAGCTGTGTAATAAAATTGATGAGAGGTGGAAATGTGCTTTACAAAATGAGAGGCAAAAAAAAGATGGAACACTTGCCAATGTCATGCCTAAGCTAAGTAAAAACTAGATTTCTAAAACCATGAGTCAATAAAACACTAAATTTATTCCTAAGAGAAGAGCATTTTTTATTATGTAAAGAAAAGTGGAGAATGTAGTGGAAGAGAGTAAAACAATATGGAAAAAGTCTATGGATTAATGATTCATGATGAAAACAAGGATGAGGGAGAGAAACCGGGGCATGAGACTATTGAATTAGATAAAAAAATAGATCTCAATGATGATATGGTTCAACAAGGTGGAGAAAAAATTGAAACATTAACAATTGAAGATGAACTAGAGGGAAGTCTAGTTAAAGATGTGACAAATGAAGGAAATTTAGTAGGTGAACCAAAAAAGAATAGTGTTATGTTGACCAAGCTAGAGAAGGAGGAGGAAGCTCCATTACTAATGTCAACACATAAAATTTTATTGAATCCAAATCTTGTGTTCAAACAAGCCAATACCATCCTAAGATTAGTACATAGGTGAGAACTCAATACATAGACCTAGCACCTATTACTCCAATTGTTCCTACTATTTTACTAAGTTTGGATGTTATTCAATGAGATGTGAATGTTGGTAAAGTTGAACAATAGAGTCAGTCAACTATTGAAGGAGAAGACACCTAAGGACAAGAGTAGAAAAATTATTCCACAAAGGGAAATGTAAATATACAAGGTGAGAAGAATGAGAAGAGTCAATAAGATAAAGAAGATAAATCTTCTACTAGTGAAAGATCAAGTTCCTTAGGAATTCTACAAGAGGGAGCAAAGGGGGTAGGATAATAGAGTTCAACTAGTCAACTTAAAATTAGTGATGAAAAGGAGAAGGGAAGCAAATAAAAGGAGACCAAGAAAGATGAGGAGCCTAAGAAGGCTAAGGAGACAAGAGAGGAACTAAAAAGGTCAAGTCTGTAAGATCTTGTACATGAACATCAAACTATGTCGAGTTGCAATGCGCATGATTCAAAAGGGAAGAGATTGAAGAAAAAGGATAAGCAATCATCACAAACCATGAAGGGTATCGTATTACTCTTTATGAATATATTTTTATTCCTAATTGGGACACATCTAAATTTATTTTTGAGAGAATAAGAGTACCCAGTGACTTTCTAGATAGAAAGGCCAAGCAGGAGGACATGAGAAAAGAGCATTAGGAAAGACATGTATTATATGACATCAAGGGTATATTTCTTGATACCATTTTTGTAGATAATTTAGATGAGAAGGCCCCTATAATTGAACATCTATTGAAGACTATTCACAAGATGAATGACCCTAATATAGATACTCAAGAGAAATTCATGCGATGGTCAGAAAGAAATGTTGAAAATAGAGTATTGGTGAAGGTTGGAACTAAGATTGCAATTAAGAAGAATGAGCTCTTCAATCCAATTACTAATTTGGAGCAATTAGTTACTAGTTCAAATATATTATTCTTGAAAATATGCAATGTTACAATGTTTACAAAGGATAAAATGGGTAAAATTGATGCAAAATTATACAAGTGGGGATCATATTTAAACTTGGATCCTAGTTCCACTTTAATGTATATTTCAAAGATCAAAAATCTGTAGGATAAATAATCAGAGTTGTTACAAGATGAGTGAAATCATATAAATGAGGTTACCTCTATAAAAGAACTATTATTACCTCATTTGGAAGTAATGCAAATATATTTAAAGGTTGCAAAGGATCTCATACAAAGTCAAAAAGTGTCTATAGAAGATAACATGGTGGATCTTATAGCCAAATTAAAGCTTGAGAGGCAACTTCTTAAGACACTCAAGAATAACTAGGATAAAATAATGGCTATTATGATGAGATTGCACTACCCATTGTTATTAAGTTTTGTATAATCCACAAGCCATAATTAAATGTCACTACTTGGCATAAATGAAAACAATTAGAGGAAAATGTATATGATCAAGTATAAAGGGGAAAATATGTATGAAGAAATGAAAGGAAGAAATAGAGTAATCAAGAGGTAGAGGTGAACAAAAAAAGTTTTCAACATACAAGTTACAACATACTATGTACTGACTAATCTATAGGTATGGAGTGTATCTTAAGGGGAAGTAAATGTTTTGATGTATTTTTATGTCATATTTTGGGCATGATAAGTATGTTTGCCACTAATGCCAAAGGGGGATATTGTTGACCCTAAAGGTAATCTTAGTATTTCATGTTAGTGCAAAATACTTAGTCATTCACAAGGCATAGTTGGTCGGTCAACATTGCTATCGAGCCACAATGCAAGATGAGCTACATAAAGTAGTATACAAGTTCAGTATGTGCCAAAGCAAATATAGTCATCCAACATTTTATTTATTGTGAAGTTATCTAGAGGGAAATATATCATATTATCCAAGTCCAATATAAGCTAGGCAGTTTAGAGGTAAAAATAGTTTAAGCTAAGTATAGTTCATTCTAAGGGATATCATGAAGAACCAAGCACGATCAAGCATTAAGAAAGTGTAAGTGCTAAGTTAAGTATTTTGAGTATATGAGTTTGGAATGGAGCATAATCTTACGTAAACTATTTTTTTAAGCATGAATGGTGTTTCTAAGTTTGAGGAGCTAATCAAGGAGGTAATTATGCCTATGATTATGCATCATTAATCCCTATTTAGTGTGTTGCACCAATCACAAAAATATAAAAGTCAAATGGAAAAAAAGTATGAATGTGGATCATTGATTACGATCTAGAAATTTTGTTAGATGGCTATAAAAGATGGGTTTCAAGATAGCAAATGGTGTTGTGAGCATGTTAGAAAAATTCATGTATGTAAAGGTGAATCAATCAGCTATGTAGGACTAAATAAATTGAGCATTGTAGTAAGGAGATACTACAAAGCATTCATAGTGAGATTATTAAATTTTGGATGGAGAAGATTTGTTATCAGCATTTTAGTGCAAAATGAAGGATCACAGTTTTGTTAATTGCTAACAAGTGTCTCAGATCAATCTCTTAATAGAGTAGTCCTAACAAATCTATTGTAAATCTCTTAAATAAGTACTCACATAATTGTGAAAATAAATCCTTTTTAAAGGTACACTTAATAGTCTTATTAGATTGTAAAAGAGAATACCTTTCACAATGTAGATGATTAGAAATGATCAAAATTATAGCCCTAAAAGACACTTTACTATTGTGGAAGTGAATTTTTTTTGGTTATCATTTCTAGTGCAATATTACCTTCACATTGGAGGGTTTTTGCACTACCAGATCTTGTGTCATGTTTTGATTACTTGTTTATGTGCTTATGGTAGATAGGATATTACCTATTATTGCAAGATGGTGCATGATTCAGGTTAATGAGGTGCATCATGAATTTAGTTTGAAATGTTTTATGTTTGAAGTGGTAAAAATTTTAGTGATCCTGATTTACCACCCACCCCCTCTTAGCATCTCATTTTCCCATTAGATTTGAAACATTCTAGTGTAGTTTTTAGATCTCTACTTGGTAAATAGATTGCAAATTTGGGTATTCTTTTTTATCATTATGTACAACTGGGAAATTAGAATCAGGGCTAGACAGAGTTGAGAAAAATCACAGAGGTCACATAAAAGTAGATCAAGGTCGCATAGGTCACAGTTGTGAAAAATTCACCCCTACCAAATCACCAAATAAATTTTGGATTTTTCATATTTTAGCATTTTAGGCCGAAATCCAGTGCTATTTATCTACTTGTTACATTTACATACATTTTCTTAGCTCTCATTAGGTCTAATAATTTGGAGAACATTTTCATCTTTTCCCTTATAATTCTATTCACTAATATCAAGCTTGCATTGGCACTACTTTCCCACTTGGCTACTACTAATCTTTCTAAAATCTAGTCTTTTAAAATTGGAAATGAAAGGGTCAATTTCCTTGACTTTCTCTTTTAGTTGTGTAAGTGTGGTTATGTGATGAACTTAGGTATTATTTCCTTGATTCACATTCCCTCTTAACACTATGCTTCATGAGATTATTCAAGATGTTCAAGCTAACAAGGGAGAATATATCACAAATGAATTTAAGGATGAACTATTATATTTTTTTAGTTTGGTCTATACTAATGGGGATATTTACATCCCACAATGATGTTAGTAATCTCATGTATAATTTGGATGTAAATTATCTAGTCTAACTAAAAATTTAAAATGTCAGTATTGCAATGCTCTATAAGAAGAATTCTTTAGATCTAGGTGATTTGTCAAAGAAATCACCTCTACTTTTATTGCCCTTACTCCTAAGAAAGTTGGAGCCATAATTGTGAATGAGTATCTACCTATTGACTTGTATAGTTTAGTATATAAAGTGCTCTTTGAAGTGTTGATTATTAGATTATTGGCTCTCCTTTCTTCACTCATCTCTCTAAAGAAAAATGCCTTTGTGCCTAGACATCAAATCTTGGATTCCATTATCAAAGTTCATGAAGTCATTCACTCAACTCCTTGTTCTAAATCTAAAGTTTTATTAGTTAAACATCACCTTTCAAAGGTCTATGATCATGTGGATTGGAACTTCTTGTTCAAAATCTAAACATCATTTGGTTCCTGTAATTAGTTTATTTAACATGTTCATCAACTGATCTCAACTTCTTCTACTATGGTGCTAGTTAATGGTTCTTCTTTCATCTTGTTTACTCCTTCAAGGGGATTGAGGCAGGGAGATCCTATATAATTGGTCATCTTTTCTCTAATGGATAAATCGTTTGCCTACCTCTAGCAATATGGAATTTCTTTAGGTTTTCTTAAGGGGTTGAAACCTTCTTCTAAGAATTTGGTGTGCTTGCATGAATTGTTTGTTGATTACACAGTCATTACGGGACAAGCTTTGATCAAGGTGGAAAAAGTGTGTAAAAAATTTATTTAGACAAATTCTTCTACTTCAAGCTAGCTTATTAACTAGAAAAGAGTTCTCTCTTCTTCATAAAAAATCCTATTGCTACACAAAGAAGAATTTCTAGAATCCTAGAATGTTAGATTAGGACCCTCTCAACCTCATATCTTGGCTTTCCCCTTGGCTTAAAACCTCTTGACTCTTTTTGTTAATCCCTTGTTGACAAATTTCAAAAAAAATTGGCTGATTGGAAAGGTTCTCTCCTTGGTCAAGATGGAAAATTGTAGTTGATTAAGTCTACTCTTTAAATTCTTTTAGTATATGACCTTATGTTGTTAAAAATCTTGGGAAGTTCCATGAAGGCATTGAAAGAATTCAAAAATATTTTCTTTGAATAAGTATAGAAGAAAAGACAATATGGGTCCTTGTTTCCCAGGACTTGCTTTGTAGACCAAAAAAAGTAGGGGATTTGGGATAAGATCTATAAAAAATATGAACCACACATTTATGGCTAAGAAAGTTTGGCATATTTATAGAGAAACAAAAGATTGGAATAGTATTATGTGTAGAAAATACTTAAAATATTTTCTTATGTTAGGAAAATTTCTTTTAAATTAGGAAAGATTTTTCAAGTTTTATATTTTGGAAGGGCATCTAGAAAGATAAAGCAACTCCCAAACTTAAAGCCAAAGGGAAGGGAGAAAATGGTCAGACTATTGGTTTGTAGAATGATTGTTGGCTTTCAGATAAATATCTTTCTTTAGTTGTTGGCTCAAATCCAATTATTGAGAGATGTGTTCAAATGTATGGATAATCCAAGTTTGGTAATTACTAGAGAGGTGGTCAATGGGTGAGAATTTGGGAAATCATTTTTAAATTAAAAGCAAATCAAACTAGGCTCAATGCAATTATTATTCAGTTAGGCATTGAGAACTCTTTGATTTGGGATAGATTTCCTTCAGGGGTTTTCTCTATTTCCTTAATTGTCGAAGATTTTCAAGTAAGTGTAGCTCTCCCTCTATTTGGACCTCTATTTGGAATAATAAGCTCATTCAAAAAATTAACCTTTTTTAGTGGTTATCCCTGCAAGAAAATATTCTAAGGTTGGACAATCTCAGCAAAAGAGGTATGTGTTTATGTAATAGGTGTTTTCTATGATCATCCTAGGTTGAATCAGTTAATCTTTTTTTATTTCTTGTCAATTTTCCTACAATGCTTGGATGGATGTTTTTAAAATTTTGAATTTGAGATAGACCATACCTAAGAACATTAGGGGTCTTTGGCAAATGTTAAAGTCTCTAGATGCATGTTTCCCTCATGTTATCTAGCATCTTTAGAAGGAAATGAAAAATAGGGTTTCTTCAAGGATATAGCTCAAACTCATTCCTTAATTGATCATCAAATTAAGAAAAGTATCACTAAAAATCTTAGTACTATGTAAAAGGAAAAGATGAACTTCAATGCCATTGGTGATTTAAGTAGAAAGAAGGTTCTAGATGTAGTGGTTAAAAGTAAAAGGGAAAATGTAAGATGGGATTTACCTCTAATGGGATGGATTAAGATGAACTTTGATGGAGCTGCAAAGTGAAATCTATGTCCAGTTGTTTGTAGTGCTATTATTAGGGATGATCAGAGAAAAATAATAAAAATGATGGTGATCACTCTTGGTATTCAAACAAACCACTTGGAAGAAGAAATGAGTCTTCTTCATGGGATAAAAGTGGTTAGTGATATCAAGGATAAGGGAATATGGATAGAAGGGGATTTTTTATATATACCAAATTATCCATCCAATGCTATAGTTGCTTCTTGGTCCATTAAAAGTGCTATCAAGGAAAAAAAAAGTTTTATATTTAGAGAAGAAAACAAGGTTTTTGACTCACTTGGAAATATGGTGGTTAAAAAGTGATTCATCTCATTTTGGATTCATGAGGATGAAATTAATTATAAAACAAAGGCACTTATTAATCATGAGAAGGCAAGAAGTAAAAAGGGATCATTTTACTTATTTTTATTGAGAGCAGAATCACTTTAGAAAATGAAATTTAATAATTTTGGAAAGTGTTCGAGTTATAAAAGTGTGATACTAAAAGCATCACACATATTATGGGTCATTTTAGTTTTTTTTCTTCTTGAAGACATTTATTTTCCTAAGAATATTTTAGATATTTTGGCTTTGCAACTTGCTAACATGGGTAGGAAATTCAGAAGAAGGGAACCAAACATTTTGATAAATGGAGGAAGGAAAAGGAATTGTTGGAAAATTTGGTTGAAGGGAGCTTGACTCCATACATGGGAAAAATGAAAATGGAAAAATGGAAAAATTGGAAGTCATAGATATGTTATTGAAAGGATAGAATAATGGCAAAGTTAACCTAGGTGGGAGGAAATTAGAGTTCAATATAGTGGTAATGGCAGAAATAATGGGGCTCTCAATGATAAAGATAAGAGTTTTTTTTCACAACATAAAGTATTCAGAACTGGCAAGTATTGAAATTTCCAAAAAGTACAAATGGTAAACTAGTTAAAGGGGAGGGTGGTATTTATGTTGTGTTATCAAGTCACTTTGGTGACATGTTCTTACTACTACAATGGAACATATTTTTCTTGATAGGAGATACAATAATGCTCAAACCTACCACTTTGTTCTTCTTAATAACTTTAGATATAAAAAAGGGTGGTTTTTTCCTTCTATATGTTTTGATCATTGTCTCATAGTATTAATGCTTTAAGGTATAATCCCAACAAACCCATCTTGTGTGAGGATTTGATGAGGATGATTGACAATTATGTGAAAAAAATCGTTCACGATCCTGTTTGGAGGAAGATTTTGGAACATAATGGTAAAATGGTAGGTTTGAGGGAAAAGAAGGCAAAGGTAAAAGAATTTTAGGGAAATTAAGAGGAAGAACAATAAGGTAAATTATGCATAGCTTTTCTTAAAATATGAAGAAGAAAGTGAATGCAAAGAAGAGAAAGAAGTGATTAAGAGGAAGGGGAAAGTGGAGTTGAAATAGAAAATTTAGATGAAGTTAAAAATTATGAATCCACGGAAATATTGTTTGGGGTAGTAATGTCCTGGTTTCCCCTTCCTCTCTATATTCAATTCAAAATGAGATGATTTCTCTTATGGTATTAAAATAAAATGAAATTTAAAATACTCAGGATGAGATCAGTTCTCCAATGGTAAGCAAAGAAAATGTAATTCAGACCCCTCAATGGAGAGGATCCAAAAGAAGCCATTAGGCTTGTTAACTATGATGAGTTGGTTGAGCATGACTTATTCATCTCTCTACAAGATGCTAAAGGTAAGGTGACTAAAGAAATGTCTCACAGCCTAAAACAAAATGAAAAAAGGGACAAGTCTTTCTTGGAGGAAAATGAAAAGAGAAAGGAAAGGATTCCAATGATACACATTGTTGATGAAAAGGAGTTCAATTTAAAGCTTACAGAGTAAGATATCAATGATTTGGCCATCGACCCTCCTCATGGTATTTGTAAACTACAAAAGAGATTTATTTCTACTAACTCAGATTGGATAAATGGGAATTCCATTCTATCAAAATGTTGAACTTAAAATGTAAAGCTCTTGAAGAGAAAATTGAGGAGATGTGGGGTAAAGAAAAAGAGAAAGGATAGAAAGAGAATGGGGTGGAGCACAAGGGGAATCTGGACATGGTCAAACAAATGAAGAGAAAAATTAGTAAAATGGAAAATCTGACAAGAGATGCATTGATTAGATGCTATTATTTTCTTGAGGCTACCGTAGACTATATGAAGAGGGTGTTGTGTAACTCAAGGTAGGGCAAGGAGGTGAAGCTAGTGCTCAACTTGGAGGAAGCTAAAATGGAAGAGGTGGATGCTAGTCCTGGAAAATGTACTTGGTCCAATACCAAGAAGAAGTAGAAGAAAGAGACCCAAACTGAAAAAGAAGACATCAAAGAGGTCATAAAGAAGATCAAAACCACTCATCAAGAGCTAAAAGAATAGGTGGAAGAATTAATCTATCCTCTACTTCCTCTTTCTTGCCTCTTTTTTAGTTTTTCTCTAGTTAGACTATTAGTTTCTTAGATCATGTTTGTTTTTTGTTGGCTCTAGCTAAGTTATATTGCCTCTTTTTCATTTTTTCTCTAGTTAGACTATCAGTTTCTTAGATCATGTTTATTTTGTGCTGACTTTAGCTAAGTTCTATTGTTTGTGATTGTAGGTGTGTATTTTGGTCAAGACACTATTTCATTTAGGGGTTTAAGATTTAAATCCTTTTTAAAAACTTTTGGGGTCTCATGTCCCTATAAAAAACTTGTTTTATCCCTTTATTTTGAGTAAGAGGGATATCAAGACTAGAAAAATGGAATATGATATTTTAGAGAGATAAAGTATATAACATTGCAATAACTAAAAATTGAATATAAGAGTACTCATTTTTTGAAATCAATGCAAAGAGCTAGCATTTTTATATCCCAAGTAAAGGTTTGAAAGGTTATCTATTCTAATTAGTCTCTTGGAATCTTCGACTCCATAATCAATTGTCATTATTGTAATTCTTATGCTAAAAAGTTGTTTCTTCTTCATTTTAGTCTGATTATCAAGAAATTTATGAACACTAATTGTCTCTAGATTGTTTTCTAATTAGTTTTCTACTCAAGAAATTAAATTGAAATGGGCTAGTAAATGTGTGTGAACTTAACATTTTATGCATTAATAGCATTTGGGTGGATGATGGTGTGTGAGATATACACTATCATAGAGGATTGTATACGTGCTTAGATAAGAGATACTCATTTCCATTTTGAGGGTCATTTGGACTTGATCTTCTATAAAATGCCTTAATCCTAAAATATAGGTTAAGGTATAGGTCTACACACCTTGGTTCTACCAAGACAAATGTGTAGGGGAAATTGATCATTGATACTTCTTGTTTGTTTGCCAAAGCTAATTTACAAAGTTTTTGCAAAGCAGCTAGATATCTTAGATTTCCAATCCATGGCTTTTAGAAACAAGATGGTGTGTGTATAGAGTCGAAGCATCCAAACCATCACTATCGAGAAACTAGCCTCTTGTACCTCCACCTACATCCACTCAAATACACTCTAAAAAAAAAAAATCAATAGCTTAGTATCTAAATCGTAATAAAATAAAATATCATCATATATGTGTAACTCTATTACATCAAATTAATAAACAATTCATCAATATTTGTATACCACTATACCAATTATGGGACATCATGATAAAAATAAAATCATTTTATAAATTCATGTAAAATTAACATGGAAAATGTTCTCTAAAGGTTGAAAATATATTGAAATTATTTTAGTTAGAAAGACAAAAAGTATGTCGATATACCAACATAAGTTGATTCCAAGAAGAAATAGTCAACAAATTCTAGATGTTGCTAGAAACTCCTACAAAATATGAGTCTTAAGGGGTAAGTCATGACATCTTCCTTTGTCATTAAATATTGCTATGAAATGTCAAAATATATGATCAAAATGGATGATGAATCACAATAAATTGACTCTTTTTAATCATCTAATTATTGTTTTGAAGAAAATAATGAGTAGGCAATATCCCCTTCCAACATCTTGATGGAAGTGTAGTGTTTTGCTGCATTTGATCTTCATATGGATAACATGCATGCACAAAAATTGTGTGTGCTTTCTGTAATGATACGTAAAGAAAAACAAACTTTTAGTTCAAAATTCAAAATACTTGAAAATCAAGTTATTCACTATATTGTGCCAAGACAAAGATAATAATAATGACTTATTAAAGAGTGATTCTTATTGACGTAAGGATGGGTGCATCTTAGGGACAAAACATAGATTTTGTTGTACTTGATTTTGTTATCTGATCTTTCTATTGAATTTGAATCTATTAGTAAGTATATCTTTCTACCAATTTCTTTTATAAATGTTATCTTGTTTTTCTCATTTATACAATTTTAACATAATATTCGTGTATATATAAGAAGCAAAATTATTCAAACAACATTAGTTTACTCTCTGAATTTACAATTTAACAAATTCACAAGCCATATTGGAATGTACAGGATTAGCTGTTGATATATCTGCGTATGGTGGAGAATATACATGAGCAACATGTCATGTGCAATCTTTGTCAATAATTCCTGCATTAATATAGACAGGCACTCACCGAAAGAAAAATGTTTATTGGTCTGCTTGTGAACCCACACCTCGGCAAACCCACGCATGCTTTGCTTCAATGATTTGATGCCAGAACGACTAAGATCAGAAGATGCCCACCATAGAAAGCAGTTTTGTACAAAAGTGAAGGACATTCGACACTACTTTTATCGTTTCAACGACAGCCTCAAAATCTAATCATTTCATGTTAACCTTGAATGGTTGGTTTGAGTTTTTCTTTGGCATATATACTGAACATGTTCTTCACTTTACTCACAAAGCATTCCCTCTTCTCCAGCATTCTCTTATTGTGCAATGTCAAGGAGCAAAGAAAATCCCCAAGTCCTTATTGTGAGGCACATAATCAGAGCCCTCTGTAGGGTTGCCAATTCAATGAAGGCAGACGGATATGCTCTTTCTTCAAAGAGTAAAAGATCACATTTGAGCACAAGAGATGAGCCGTTGAACAGATCGTGTGGTGGCCTCCCTGGCGATGTCCCAAAGGGACACTGTGCAGTGTATGTTGGCAGTGAAAGATGTAGGTATATCATCCCCACAAAGTATTTCAGTCATTCTCTATTCCGGGCACTGCTGGATAAGGCTGAGGAGGAGTATGGATTTGATCACCAGATGGGACTTACAATTCCCTGTGATGAGGTCTCTTTTCAGTACGTGATGTCCACACTGGGGAAAGGGTGTAGAATTGGAAGAGGTGAAGGTGGATGGAACTCATTGTCATCCCTCCCTCAATAGAAATAGGCCACCGGAAAGACGACGTTGTTCATAATCAGAATTCATTAAAATATATATATTTACCAAAAAAAAGTTTCTATGAACTAGAAAATTGACTTGATGTTTTTCTATGACCCTTCGTGAGTTTAGTTTATATCTCTCTCGATGTAATGTTGCCTAAAATATAATTAAGAAGAAATTACCATTTCTAAGAGATTATATCATCTAAAAGTTTCATGAGTATTATAACTAGCAATTCTACATATACACGTAGATGACTTGTAAATAAATCTGTAAGTCATTATATTTTCAAATACCACTAATTAGATTAGTTAATCATCATCTAACTGAATTTGACAAATATAGACTTGGTGTCAACCTATGCCACAGTTCATACACTCAAATTTGAAGGCAGTAGATTCAAGAAGTGCCCGTTTGGATGCAAGCATTGGAATTGAGAATAAGAATGCATATGGAGAATAGGAATGGCTCTTCCAATTACAACTATTTTTTGAAATGGATATAAGCTAATTTTAAGGGCAAAATGGGAATATGTATTCCTATTCCCTATTCTAATTGGCACACCAACTAAAAGTAGAAAACATATTACTAATTTTCTATTCCTATTCTAGCAACCAAACAATCCCTAATAAAAATGATAGGCTCGTTCTTAGAAATTGACCTAAATTTTGGAGGTTCATTTGGAAGGTCGCCCTTAAACATAACACAATAAGGGAAAAATTAAGCTTGAGAAAAAAAGTCTATGCTTGAGAAAAAAAGCCAAGTTTGATTATTTAACATATTTAGCCTAAGAATCAAGCTTTAACATGTGATGTTTAAGCCATCCACATTTTCCAATATCTCCAATTATATGTTCCTTTTTTAAACTAGACTTTCCATAGCTCTAGACCAAAGATAAATATAATTTATGCTCATACAAATATTTATGATTCTTTGATTTTTTATTTAATTCAATTATAATGTAATGATAACAAATACATCCCAATCAAGTGTTGGTTTCATGAAAATAATAGATTACAAACAAATTATATCACAAGTTCATAAAATATTGGAATGGAGATTACTCAATGGTATATGTAAAATTTTAGCTTAGCCAACAAATATTCTAACTAGAATGATAGAAAAAAATATGAAGTTGTAGGAAGAAAAAATTCAAAATAGAAGATGGAAAATAGAACTTCTCATTAATTACAATGAAAGAATTAAAATAATATAGGCTTCCTCAAAACATAAAGTTGAGGAAATGTAGGAATAAAATTGAAAAAAAATAGAAGTATTCCTTATCTAGCTTAGACACTAAGAAAAGAAGATTTATCCAATAAAAGCATAATTAAAACAAAAAAAATATGCTAAGCTTTATTTTCTAACCCCACCCATCCCCCGGTTAAGTCTAACTAAGGAGACAAAAGCCTAAGAATAGGAAAGAGGAAAGAGGGAAAACCTAGTAGGAGCAAAACCTCTCTCAAAATATGTATTAGAAACACATCTTTTGATCCACAAGAAAAGTGTGGGCAAATTTTGAATGACAATTTTCATAGTACTGAATGAAAAACCTCCTTTAAAAATAGGATGAAAATTATGATTGATCTACATGAGTGCCCCCCAATGACACTACTCGAACAATGAGAAGATGGAAAACTAGGCAAAACATCTATTAATCAAAGATACAGAAGACAATAATTGACATACAAGCCCCCAAGCAATTGATAGATGGGAAAAAAAGTTGAATCATCTATCAATTAAGGATGTAGATGACACATAATTATCTATGAGTGACCCTAATGACAATACTCAACAATACAAAATTAAATTACTAGTTGAGAATATAGGTGTCAATTGTCTACAAAACTAATCAATTATGAAACCAAGGAAGCATCAACACTAATAGTAGAGAACCTTCCAAAATGTTAAAATGAAAGGCATGACAAGTCCACTAAAATTGCGTGTCACTAAGAAGAAGATGAAGGCAAGACCCATGCAAAAAGAGCATGATCTTGGCCTATTTGTGATGGACCAACACAATTTGATTCAACTTCTGTTGGACCATTACTATACCATGCAAGTGTCTACTTCTGAGATAAAGAAAAAATTTTGGATTCTATTGAAAAGAGCAATATAGCTTCAAGAAAGAAAAGGTGAGAAACTCCATTCTTTAAACTATTTAAGTTTCTTCAATACTTACAGTGAAAAAAACCATTCTCCTTTCTAGCAACCATGAGCTCTAATACCATGAAGGATTTGAGTGATATAAATCCACAAAACTTAAAGAACACATGTGTACAAGAACCTGTTACAGAGAAGAAAAGACATTTAAAGGCAAGGGTTTTTCTCTAACAATATGGAAAATTATATTATCAAACTGAAATAATGAATGAACTTAACAATTTATCAATCCTTATAGAAGGAGGTCAAAAGATGTAAAAGGTAAACCCTAAGAGGTAAATGACATTTAATAATCAAGAATTAACTATTAAATGGAAATGCAAGTGCATAAAGAGAAATCTTAAGAAGGGAGTAAATGTAATTCAATAAATCAAATGAAATTAACCATGTACTCTACAACACCCCCACCCCATTTTTAAGATGAGCAATAATGCAACTACAAAAAAGGCATTAGAAAAGAAAGGAAACTACAATGCTAAAAGAAAAACATGGGTCCCGACAACATGATCTGATGAGGTACCCAATCACATTCAAATCTCTATGAATCAAAGAAATAAGGTAAACCTAGTGGGAAAAACCCAACTTCAAAAAGAGATATAAATGGATGCACAAACGAAATATCTTAAGAGAATCTCTCGAGACCATAAGTAGAATGAAACCCCCCATGATAGAGGATTGAGACTCCATAGCCCCCAGCCCCCCCCCACCCCCCCCCCCCCCCCCCCCCCCCTCCTCCCCGAAGAATGGGAAAACTTTTGTGTCGATGAACATTCAAATATGGCTCCAATCTTTAAAAAACAAAGGTAGTGGACAAAGAGGGTGAAACCCCTAAATGTAAGGTGAACTTGGAAGTCCTAGCTGATGCTCAAAGGAAAATGCACAAGAATCCTAAAATAGAATCTCCAATGGAGGTGGGATAAAAAATGTGTTGAATCTTTCATCTAAGAGCACATGTGTGCCCTCTAATATATCCTTATCAACTCTAGTAGATGGCTCGATGACAACAAATACAATGGTAGGCAATGCTAAAGAGTAACCCTATACAATAGATGTTGTTGGATACAATTGTTAATTGTGTATTATCTTTGATGTTACACAAATGTCATATCAGTCATCATACAAAGTCTATCAAGCTCAGATGATTAGCAAAGCAATTTACAGTGTCTACCGAATGTTCCTGAACATTACTTAGTAAAGTCAGTTCTTACCGAGCTCACTCGGTCATCAAAGGATTTTGTAGCAAAAAGTTAGTGTTAACCAAGCTCCCAAGGTTAACGAAGAAAAGTTAATGTCTACCGAGCTCACTCGATCATCAAAGGAAATGTGGTAGAAAGTTAGCTTCTACCGAGCTCACAAGGTCAACAAAGGAAGGTCAGTGCTAACCGAGTTCACTCGGTCTCCAAAGGATTTTTTGCAAGGTTTGTAGTGTTTACCAAGCTTCACTTGGTTAACACTAGAAAACCATTTTGGAGCAGTGGTTACCGAGCTAGGTCGGCCAGCAAAGAATTTTATTTTTTTGATATTAAGTTCAATTGTTTCATGCAATAAATGTAGCCAACTGATGTAATGATTTTTTTAGTTGTTGCAACTTATATTTGAGCCGACTTGATAATTTGAAAGGTATATATAAATATTCAAATTGTGAATTCAAGTGTGAGAGAAAATGAATGGATGAGAATGGGATAAGCAAATATTGAGTAAATTTTGATGAAGGATTAGATATCCTGGAAGAGCTGCAAAGTTGTATTTGATTAGTAAGGATCCAGTAAATTCTAATAGAGATCTGTAATCAGAAAAAGATAAGTTGCATATCATTCAAGTCACTTCATTGTTGCTTTTCAATCATTGTAACAGTGAATCTAGAATCTCTTCATAGAGTTGGTTTAATAACCATTTTGTAAATCCTCTAACAACATGATAGTTCAGTTGAATTGTTCTCAAGTCCTCTAGCAAGGCCACTCCTAATAGGGTGATTAAATCCTCTAACAGGGTCACACCTAATAGTGTATTTTGTAATTTTTAACAAGGTTGGCTCCTAACAGGGCTCACTTCAGAAGAGTGAAAATTGGTGATTAGTTACTTGGTGGTTTTTCCCATATTGGGTTTCAACGTTAAATCTGGTGTCTCTTGTGTTCATTTAATTAATCTTGGCATGCATATTAGTAATTATGAATACTAGATGATCAATAACTAGTTAATCTACCAAGTTACAGTATTCCTACATTGTTTACCGAATATCAGCAGTAATCGAGCATTTTTAGATATCTGAGGGATTTGTGAATTGTTTTTGGGATAACTGATTCACCCCCCCCCCCCCCCCCCCCGGCCCCCTCTCAGTTACTTCATCTATATTTCAAAAAATTGGTATCAGAGCTCTTGGTGCTTGCAAGAAAAGATTTCAAGGATCTAAGCCAAAGGTCAAGATGTCTTATAAGAGGAAAATTCCAAGACGTAACAGGGACAATTTCTTAGCATGGCAAGGGTTGATGAGACTTCATCTAGCTTCTATTGGAGATATAAGAACAAATTATCTTGATGAAAAAATGTAGAACTTTCTAGTACATTATTTGTGAATGATATTGCTAAAAGAAGACTCGCAACAACATGATGATAGATATAGCATCTGCCCTAAGTTATGAAAATTTTGATGACATCAAAGATTGCAAAACTACCTTTGAAATGTGGGAAAAGCTAAAAGAAATATATTGAGGAGATGATAATGTAAGAAGAGCCAAAGCAGAAAGTTTGAGAGGACAATTTGATCAAATGAGGATGAAAGAGGATGAAAACATTGCAAAATATGTTGAAAGAGTCAAAGCATGTGTTAGTGCAATCAAAGCATCTGGGGGAGATATCAAGGAGGAGACAATTATAAGTAAAGTTATTAGAACTCTACTTCACATTTATTCAATTAGAGTCTCTGCAATTCAAGAAAGAAGATGTGAAGCAAATCATAAGATAAATCTAGAAGCCATAGTTGGAAGACTGACTGCATTTGAGTTAGACAACTTTGACAATTATGTTCCAGCTACCAGAAATGTTGACTCAGCATTTGAAGCCAAGCTTTCACTCAAAGAAAAAGAGAAAAAGTTGAAGGATCTACCATCAGTCAGTGATGAAGAATCAGAACAAAGTTCAGATAGTGATCTTGAAGTGGTTGAAGCTTTGCTAGCAAGGAAATATTCTAGAGGCAAAGGAAAGTATAAAGGTAAGGTTCCTCTAATCTATTTTTCTTGTGAAGAAGTTGGACATATTGTTGCTAGGTGCCCAAATAAGTAGAAGAAAGATGAAAAGAAAGATCACAAGTACAATGGCAAAAGAGACTTCAAAACATTCAAGGATAAAGGTAAGAAAACATGTTTATTAGCCAAATATTCTAATGATTCTGATGATGAAGAAGAAGATGAAATTGTTTACATTGCTATAAAAGATGAGTTTGATAATGATGAGGAAATGGCACTTATTTCTCATATGAGCAGAAATGATACATCGATTATAGATAGTGGTTGTTCTCATCACATGACTGGTGATAAGACTACATTTGAAAACTACAAAGACTATGATGGTGGCAGTGTAAGATTTGGTAACAATGAACACTATTGTATAAAAGGAAAAGGAAGAATCTCACTAACCAAGGAACTTGTATGTGATAATGCATAATGGGTAGAAGGACTAAAGAACAACTTGTTGAGTGTGGCACAACTAGCCAATAATGGATTAGAAGTAGAATTTATGCATGGAAAAGCAAGATTGCTTGATGGCAAAGGAAAGCTGATTGGATCAGGAACTCAAACTAAAGGTAACTTATTCTCTCTAGAACTTGGTGAATGTTCATGTTTTATTGCTCAAATTGAAGAAAGTTGGTTATGGCATAGGAGGTTGTGTCATGTAAACTTTGACAACTTAATAAAGATCAGTAAATTCAAAAAAGTAAGAGGTATTCTTGACATAAAGAAACCCGAGGTTGGTCTATGCAAGAATTGTCAAATTGGTAAAATGGGAAAGACTAGCTTTAAAAGAAAGAACTATCAGACTGAAGAAGTTCTAGAAATTGTGCACATTGATTTGTGTAGACCCATTGGCATTGAAAGTTATACTGGTGAAAAAAAATTTAATTATGTTTGTTGATGATTATTCAAGAATGATGACTGTCATGTACCTAAGAGAGAAATCAGAAGCATTTGAAAAATTCAAATGGTATTTGGCCAAATCAGAAAAGGAAACAGGCAAAATACTGAAATTTTTAAGGTCAAACAAAGGTGGAGAATTCATTTCACATGAGTTCAATAACTTTTTCATTGAAAGAGGAATCAAAAGATAGGTATCAACCCCTAGAACTCCTGAGAAAAATGGAATAGCTGAAAGGATGAATAGATCTATCATAGATTGTGCAAGAACCTTAATGATTGAAAAGTGCATTGATATCAAATACTGGAAGGAAGCTATCAGCACTACAGTTCATACCCTGAACCAAGTATAGCTAAAAATGGACTCATTCAAAACTCTCTATGAGCTATGGTATGGCTATGAACCTAATGTAAGTTACCTAAAAGTATTTGGAAGTAAATGTTACTTTTTGAAAGAATCTAGAAAAGGAAAATTTGATGTGAAAGGTGATGAAGGAATATTTTTGGGATACTCTTGCAAAAGTAAAGCATATAGATGTTTGAACTTGTCTACTTACAAAGTCGTAGAAAGTGCACATGTGAAAGTTGATGAGTTTGCAGAAATGACTAAAGAAGAAAGAAAAAGGGAACCAAAAGATTATAGAAGGTTTGTTTTCATTGAACCTGATAGAGTACCAGTCAATCAAGAATCTTCTACTCCTGAGTCATCAGTAACCGAGTTACAGGAAGTTCAAACTGAGCTATAGAAACTTGAGTTATATTCAAATGCTACTGAGCAAGTGTCTACTGAGTCTGAAGGACCCGAGCCAATATCTATCGAGCTAGAATAGCCAGAACCTTAAGTTGAAGTGCAAGAGGATAACAATGAAATTCACTCAAAAGGCAAGGAACTTGTTTTCGCAAAATATGTCAAGAGACATCATTCAACAGATCAGATCATTGGAGACAAATCTGAAAGAACCATGACAAGAAGTAAATTGAAAGGTACTTGTTTACTTGCTAATTTTGAACCTAGAAATATCAAAGATGCATTGGAAAATGATAGTTGGATTGAGGCTATGAATGAAGAGATAGAGCAGATAGAGAAAAACAAGACATGGACTCTTGTACCTAGGCCTAAAGATAAAAATGTGATTGGAACTAAGTGGGTATTTAGAAACAAGCTAAATGAAGATGGTAAGGTATCAAGAAACAAAGCTAGACTAGTATGCAAAGGATATGCTCAAGAAGAAGGAATAGACTATGGAGAAACTTTTTCTCCTGTTGCAAGATTGGAAGGAGTCGGAACCTTACTTGCATATGCTACTCACAAAGGATTCAAAGTTTATCAGATGGATGTCAAGCCAACATTCCTCAATGGTATACTGGATGAAGAGGTTTACATTCAACAACCTGAAGGTTTTGTTGATCCAGATAAGAAGAACATGGTCTGCAAATTACACAAGGCATTGTATGGTCTAAAACAAGCCCATACAACATGGTATGAAAGATTGCATAACTATCTTATTCAGATTAGTTTTCAAAGAACTAATGATAACAGTAGCTTGTATATAAAGGAAGGACCAGATAATAAGATTGTCCTAGCGGAAATATTTGTAGATCATACTATTTTCATAGGGAATGATGATCTTTGCAAAGAATTTTCAGAGCAAATGAACAAGAAATTTGAAATGTCTATGTTTGGTGAGATCAAATTCTTTGTTGGTCTTCAAATTCAGCAGAATAAAAATGGTATCTGCATCACTCAATCAAAATACATCAAGGAGATATTGAAAAAGTTTGGTATGGAAGACTGTAAACTAGTTGGGACTCCTATGTGTACTGGATTAAAACTTACCAAGGAAGATGAATCAAAAGAAGTAGATCAAACATTGTATAGATCTATGATTGGAAAGTTACAGTATGTAGTTCATACTAGGCCAGATATTTCCCTTACAGTCGGTATTGTAGCAAGATTTTCAGCAAAACCAAGAGAAAATCACATGATGGCAATCAAAAGAATAATGAGATATTTGAAAGGAACTGAAGATTATGGTTTATGGTACAAATTTGGAGGTAATCTAGATTTGAAAGTGTTTACTAATGCTGATTGGGCAGGAAACCTTAATGACAGAAAAAGTACAAGTGGAGGAGCATTCTTTCTTGGAAAGATGTTGGTTTCTTGGACAAGCAAATGGTAGAATTGTACATCCCAATCTACAGCAGAGGCAGAGTATGTTGCTGCAGCAGTAAACTATTCTAATATTGTTTGGTTTAAATAGTTGTTGGAAGGCATGAAGCTGGAAATCAAAGAACCAATTGTTATGTTTTGTGATAATACAAGTGCAATCAACATATCTAAGAATCCAGTGATGCATTCCAAAACCAAGCACATTGCAATAAAATATCATTTTTTTAGTGAATTGGTGCAAGATAAGGAGATCACATTGGAATATTTCCATACAAAGGAACAAATTGCTGACATATTCACAAAGCCATTACCTAAGGATTCATTCTTGTATCTAAGAGGTAAGTTAGG
Source organism: Cupressus sempervirens (assembly GCA_028749045.1). Taxonomy (NCBI): domain Eukaryota; kingdom Viridiplantae; phylum Streptophyta; class Pinopsida; order Cupressales; family Cupressaceae; genus Cupressus; species Cupressus sempervirens. Next base: position 11,842,845 of record CM053787.1, on the reverse strand, counting down.
AGTCATTCCCCTATCTGAAGTTCACTAAAATGAAGTTTTAGTAATGCATTAACACATACCAAGTTGAAGATCTATCAGTTGATGCAGCATAATCAGGAAATATTGCATATGGATCAGTACTAAAGGTACATTAAAATTCATTTGAGTTGTGTTGTCTTTGGCATGTTTTTTCAAAGAGGAAGAGTTTTACTATCATATCTTTCTGAAATTTTTTTGAAAGGGAGAGTTTGCTATCTAATAAAGAAAATTGTTCTAACAAAAAAAGACTTGTTTTCAAATTTCATTCTACTATGACATGTTGTGTTGCCATCAATGCCAAAGAGGGAGATTGTTGGATATAATTGTTAATTGTGTGTTGTCTTTGATGTTACAAAAATGTCGTATCAGTCATCAGATAGAGTCTACCGAGCTCAGATGATCAGCAAAGCAATTTACAGTGTCTATTGAATGTTCTTGAATATTACTCAGTAAAGTCAGTTCTTACCGAGTTCACTCGGTCATCAAAGGATTTTGTAGCAGAAAGTTAGTATTAACTGAGCTCCCATGATTAACAAAGAAAAGTTAATGTCTAACGAGCTCACTCGGTCATCAAAGGAAATGTGGCAAAAAGTTAGCTTCTATGGAGCTCACAAGGTCAGCAAAGGAAGGTTAGTGCTAACCGAGTTCACTCGATCTCCACAGGATTTTTTGTAGGGTTTGTAGTGTTTACCAAGCTTCACTTGGTTAACACTAGAAAACTATTCTAGACTTGTGGTTACCGAGCTAGGTTGGCCAACGAAGGATTTTATTGTTTTGATATTAAGTTCAATTATTTTGTGCAATAAATGTAGTTGACTGATGTAATAATTTTTTTAGTTGTTGCAACTTATATTTGAGCTGACTTGATAATTTGAAAGGTATATATAAATGTTCAAATTGTGAATTCAAGTGTGAGAGAGAATGAATGGATGAGAATGGAATAAGCAAATATTGAGCAAATTTTGATGAAGGATTAGATATTCTGGAAGAGCTGCAAAGTTGTATTTGATCAGTAAGGATCCAGTAAAGTCTAACAAAGATCAGTAATCAGAAAAAGATAAGTTGCATATCATTTAGGTCACTTCATTGTTTCTTTCAAATCATTGTAACAGTGAATCCAGAATCTCTTCACAGAGTTGGTTTAATAGCCATTTTGTAAATCCTCTAACAATGTGACAGTTTAGTTGAATTTTTCTAAAGTCCTCTAGCAAGGCCACTCTAACAAGGTGATGAAATCCTCTAACAAGATCACACCTAATAGTGTATTTTGTAACCTTTAACAGGGTTGGCTCCTAACAGGGCTCACTTTAGAAGAGTGAAAATTGGTGACTAGTTACTTGGTGGTTTTTCCCATATTGGGTTTCCATGTTAAATCTGGTGTCTCTTGTGTTCATTTAATTAATCTTGGCATGCATATTAGTAATTATGAATACTAGATGATCTGTAACTATTTAATCTACCAAGTTACAGTATTCTTGCATTGTTTACCAAATATCAGTAGTAATCAGGCATTTTTAGACATCTAAGGGATTTGTGAATTGTTTTTGGGATAATTAATTCACCCCTCCCCTCTCAGTTACTTCATCTATATTTCCAATAGTTATATAAACATGAATTGAAGGTGTTGAAGCCACAACACTAGTCTCAAGAACAACACATAAGTTCAAGTGACCTGACTTCACCTCAATAGTCTCTCATGAAGAAGAAGAGCGGGTCTCTAATAGTGGAGATGGTAGACAAAATTGAGAGAAAGAGTATAAGCTAGAAAAATTATCAATAGTCCCTATACCAAAAATATTGCTTGTCTCACTATCTCTAATGTGCATTGAATCTTGTGCAAACTCAACTATCTTCCCTATCCCACTATGTGTAATCTGATAAATAGAGAGAATTTAAGAGGACAAAGATGGAACAAATAGTTCATCATGAAATGTACCATCATCAATGTCAATAGAACATTTTCCACATGCATTCATAATAGTGTTGTTCCTAATCAAAAATTTTGGAGTAGGAGAAGCTTCAGAAAGAAGAGAACAAATCATGAGAAGATTGTTAGATTGTGGTGACTGATCAGGAAAGTACTATACATACATCATAAATTCTTTGGGGTTCAGGGCATCGCCCTAAAAAAAAAAAATTGTGTCATGGCCAACGTTGTAGCCGACATATGGCTAACATATGGCCGACATGTTGTAACCCTAAAATGGGCTAAAATACTTGTATAAAAGGGTTTAGGGTTAGGTATTTTCATTATGTTGCGATGCGAAATTGCTTCTTATGGTGATATTGAGCTATAAGGGATTATGGATTGTAATCAGGTTGTAATCACTAGATTGTAATAATATTGGACTTGAAGTTTGGTGGACATAGCCCAGGGATTGGGTGAACCATGTTAAATCTTGGTGCCTTATGTTCATTTCTGTGTGATCTATTATTTTCTGTTATTTGTTATATTTGCATGTAGTTTTTATTTCTATCCTTGGTTTTATCCTAACAAAGATGTCATATGGTGTAAAGCACATGAATCTAGTAACCATCTAGAAGAATGTGGAGTAGTACTTGTACATAGTGCATGACCCTTTCCTCTATCATTACCATCTAACTAAAATGATGATGAAGAAGAAGATCTATGAGAAGTAGAGGGAATGCAAATGGTGCTCTTCTGAAGGAGAGCTATCAAATCTGAAATGTATTTTGCATAGCCATCTAACTTCTTCTCATGGCAACATGACTCATCATGACTGGGCTTATTACAATAAGCACACTTCAGTCTTTTTGTCTTTGGTTTATCTCCCTTGGGAGGAGGTGGGCTTGATGTAATGGGATGGCTAGAATCAATCTAAGACTTTGTAGGATGTGACTTGTGTTTCTTCGCCTTTGACCCAGAAGATGGTCAAGCTACCAATCAATAAGGTAGTGAGCATGTGAGAGAATACAACTATGAGATCTTAGATTTATCTCGAGTCAAATGACCACAAAAACCCTTAAAGGATGGCATGATAAATCTAGTACACAAAGCATCCTTGGTGGAATAGAAGGTAGAAGCAAAAGTTTGAAAGTCTCCATGAAGCTTAGAAAGAATCAGGTAAATGCACTCAATGTCATGCTTGGTTTTCCCATAACCCTACAATAAAGATCTCTATTTTTTGAACTTCATGAAGAAGTCTCAATGGAAGGAAAATAATCTAGTACAAGGGAGGTAAGCTCCACCTCAATATGAAGTTCCCTAAACTCATTCACTGTACCAAACAAGTCTTCAAGCTTGGTCTACATAGCTGGAGGCGTATTGCACCCATCATGATGAAACTGTAGACTTTTGGATACCTATAAAGAAATCAACCCCATTGCCTCATCCATCTTGTCCCTATGCAACATGACCTCAAAAGACCTCTGTAAAACTAGTTGCACTACTTCTAAACAAGACCGCATCCCTTTTGACATGAAAAGTCATGTCATTAGGGACTTCCATGTGTGATAGTTATTAGGGGTTTACAAATCTAGATAATAAGAGGTCTTAGTCATTTTTTTAGAAGGTGTTAGATTTTGTTTTAAAAATAATTTGGTTTATTGATGTGCATAACATAAACAATAATACAAAACTCCCCCCATAATGCAAAAAGAAGAACCCCAACCGCTGGAATGAATTCATATACAAGAAAAGAGAAAAAGGATTAAGTTTGAGAATCACATCTACCTTTAAAAAATATGAGTGAAGATAATAAAGAATATGGATAGTTCTTGAGAAGAGCTTTCCAATGCTTCTTTCATATTGGAAAACAAAGCTAAAATGAGCAAGTTATGCCCCCCAAAAGATAGAAAGCATCAACTAAATTTGAGTGAAAAAATAGGTACCAATATGGGAAAAAAATCCAGCAAATAGCTTCATTATCATGAATGTCTTGGAATAATCTTTCCAACACTTTTTTTTGGATCCAAAAAATGCCTCTGTATGCTCAAATTAGAGCCACACAACTAATACTGCCTTCACAGCAAGCAAAAACTATCAAACCCCCTAAAAATTTGAAAAGAGGGCTAAAAAATAGCCATGGGCCCCCTATATGACCACAGGCTGAATCAGGGAGGTGGAGATGGCTCAACAGTGATGCACAGGTGGAGCACATAGGAAAGGAGAGGTGGTAGGTGGTGCAATGACAGGTGTCAAGCTAGGCCACAATGATGAGATCCGACAGAGGCACGAACTAGTCATAGTGATCGCATGTGGTATGAAGCTGACTGTAAGTTGTGGTCATTGCAGTTAGGATAACTACATCAATGTTTTTTTCACCTTTTTTTCAATTTCTTTTTTAATAATTGCATGTTTGCACCTCAAAGTGTGTATCAGTAGTCATATGACCGTGATATGCAAAAAAAAAATTCAAATTTGCCCATTGTCCAAAATTGTCGAATTTTCTATGAAAATAGCTAAAAATAACCAAATTTATTCTATGAAATCCTTGTTCTTCTTTTTATCCAAATAATAACAAGCTACAATAGCTCAAGCTCTGATACCATGTAAATTTTTAGCTTAACCAACAAATAATCTAAGCTAGGATGATAGAAAGAAATATGAAGCTATAGGAAGAAAAAATTCATAAAAAAAAGGTGGAAAATTGAACTTCTTATTATTTACAATGAAAAAATTATAGTGATATAGGCTTCTTCAAAGCATAAAGCAAAGGAAAAATAAGAATACAACTGAAAAAATCAAAAGTATTCCTTAGTTAGCTTACACATTAAGAAAAAAACTTTATCCAATGAAAGAATGGATAAAAAAAAAAACATGCTAAGCTTTATTTTCTAATAGCATATTAATGTACATGTACAACATGTATAGTTATCACTCATGTCACACATTAATAGATTATTAAGATTATCAACTCTTATACATATCATTAGTACATTTATAGGCTAGTTCCTAGCTCAAGTATAAAGGTGGGTAGGATGAAGTAAAGCTATATTGATTGTATGAACATGATTGTGAATATGATAATAACTAGTTCTAATGGGTTCTTATGGGTAAATAAGAAGAAATACTTATGAAGTAATAAAATATGTGGTGGTGTTTGAATAGTTTTCATATGATTGTGTTTATGTAGTTGGATTTTCATGAGTATTATTATAGCAATCAGCCATGTATTTTCATAAGTATTAAAACTAACAATTAGAGAAGTATTTTCCTGAGTATTTTATCATCTAATTTTTTTATCAGTGTTACAACTAGCAATTAAGAATGCATTTTCAATCAAGACATAGATTATTTGTAGCATGAATCTTTAGGTAAGTATGTTTACAACCACCATTAATTAAATTAGTCAACATCATCCAACTAAATTTGAACTACCATCTTCTCTGTCAGCCATAATCTTAGAGATAACTCTAGTCTACAACTCATAGACTGGGACCTCAATGCAATAAGCTCCAACTAGTAGGCTTATTTTTAGAAATTGATGTAAAAAATTTAGGTTCATTTTCAATGTTTACAACTATGTATTCCTCTTTAAAATTAAATGTTCCATAGTTCATACACCAAATTACATGAGATTTTGGATGTCTCATTTTAAATTATAATTATTTATGATTCTTATGTTTATTAGTCAATCCAATTGTAGTGCAATGATAGAAATTAATTTTAAATCAAGTATTGGTTTATGATATTAATGTAAACAAACACAAAGCCATATAGAAACCATATCAATAGAGTATAAAACGTACCTATGGTGATTACTCAAGTTTATATTATCTACATATGACATGGATATTTTTCACTTATATTGTACATTAATATATGATTAGCTCTTATAAATATCATAAACACACTTAAAGGCTAGCTCAAGCATAAAGTGACCAACAACATGACGTGAAGTTGGATTGAGTGTACACATATGACTGTGAACATGATAAGAACTAGTGCTTATGAGTATAGAAGAAGAAATACTTATGAAGTAAAAAGAAAAATGTGGTGTTATTCAAATGGTTTTAATATGTGAGTGTGGTTCTGCACATAGGACAACTATCTACACTTGTATGAGAGTAAGGATATAGATCAATTTTGTAGTTGTTGTACGTAGGATGGTAGCTTTTGGGTCTAGTTGTAACATGATTTAGGTTGACCCAATCAAATGAAGAGCCATCATTTCATCATACATAGGATTTTGTATGATTCATATATGAAGATGAAGTCGATTAAGGGTGACATGAATCAACATGACCTCAACATGATTATGGAGTCAACTAGTACAGATGCTATGGTATTGTTTGATTGTGTCTTGTTAGTTCACAAAGGATGATCTTACATTGTATGGATCATTTTATTAGATCAAATTAAATTCATTTTAAGGTAATAAATACTTATCTCCAATATTGGATAAGGATAATCATATTTAAACATTTTAATTGTTAGCAATAAAATCACAATTGAGGAACTAGATCAGAAGAACCTAGTTTAATGGGTGTAATAGGTGTAGCCTTATCTAAGAATGACTTGATCATTTGTAAACTTGTGTGCTGTGTAATTGGCTGCTAGGGAAAAGGTTGTATTAAAATAAATAGTTAAGCTTAGTTAAGAGAGGGAGCACAACTGTCTTTTTTATAGTCATCAAGGCTTGTAATCAATTTAAAGGCATTGTTAAAGGCAATTCAATTAAATTGAAAATTGGTCTATCTCGAAGAGCTTTCTGGTAGGAAGCACGAGGTCACAAAGTCCTTTTTCTTCCCCGCCCATATGGTATTAGAGGATGTATAAGTTTACCTTACACGTTACAATTAGAAATTAGCGAACAGCCTCTCAACATGCAACCAGTTAGAAATTATTTTTGAGATCTACATCCCCTCTTTCTCCCTCACACAGTGCTGTAGCAGTTAGTTGCAAAGGTAAATTTAAATTTCGAATGCAAAACTTTTTTGTGGGATGGAGGAAACAGACGAAAGTGAAAAATGTTGGAGTAGGAAGCTTTAAAAAGATAGAGATTGGTGAGCAGCTCCAAAATGACTGCAAAAATTTAAGTTGACAGAAGCAACTCCAGGTAGCTGTAGAAGAATTGTTTGTAGTCATATTGTAATCAAAGTCTGAAATATTTTATAAATGTAATTTTATAATTATCTGAAATATGTATGCTATCTCTACCTATGTTTTTGTGTATTTCCAGTTGTTTAACAACCCAAAAAAAAGCTAAAAAAACTCTTTGTAGTTTATTTTTTATTAATATACGTCAACCTCCTTTCAAGGCTACGATAAACAACATTATACATATAGAATAACTTTGCTCCTTCAAATACCACTAGCTCCAGGAACATCACATATTCACTGACTACATTGCAATTGGGGGGATTTTCACTTTTCAATGGATGTACGTCCTTCCTATGGTGGAGAATATACACAAGCAACATGTCATGTGTGGTGACCTTTTCAATCAAGTTCTTCATTAATATATGCAGGCATTGACTGAAATGGTAATTGTAAGAATCAGTCTGTTAGTGATCCGTGCACACCTAGGCAAGCCTGCGCATGCTTTGCTTCCTTGATTTGATGTCAGAACGACTGAGATGCCCACCAAAGAAAGCTACAAGGAAACTCAGTACCACTCTTGTTGTTTCAAGAAAACTCCAATGCTCTAATCATATTGTGTTCACCTTTAGCTATGGATTTTATAGCTTTCTTTTTACACCGTTCTTTAATTTTTAAGTTCATATCTCTCTGAATGTAATTCCCTATTCTGCCGTCCTGCATAAAATAAGGTTAACAAAGTATCTCTGTCATAAATATGGCAAAGATTCATAAATATGGAAAAGTCTCTAGTCTGTTATCTCACTAAATCGCAGTCGTCATACTAGAGGGAACTAAAACGTCTTAATGCATAATAATGCACAATCATGTAACTAGATTGTATGAACTAAATTGTCTCAGTTTCACTCTCTGAAATGGTTATTTTTAGAAAATGATGAGTATGAAATTATTCATTGCAACATCTTTAATGTAAGAGAAATATGCAGCTTCATTTGGTCTTTATTGAGATAACAAATTTGTTAAATTATTTTTGAAAGTTTCAGTTTATGATCTAAAATAAAAATATTTTTTTATGTTATAATATTTTAAGATTAGTAATTGGTCAGAAGCCATACCAAAATGTGGTTCAATTAAATTCGAACTCACAATCTTTTAAATGAGAGAGGCTTGCAATATTCAAACTCACAACTTTTTAAAGGAGAAAGGTTTGCAATTTACCATTACTTTGTAGAATATTCCCTATATTACATAGAAATTTTGATTAAAATAATTGAATCAAAATAATTTATTAATGTACACATTGTGCCTATAAATAGTAGGGGGTCATTGATTCTGAAGTCTCAGGAGCAGTATGTATATTAAAAAGCAGACCCACCCACCAGGTTTTGAGATCCATATCTAGTCGTCTATAGATCCTATAAAATGGTAGGGGGGCCATCCTTGATGCAGTTGCCCATTAAAATAGTAGGGTAGCAAAGACCCCTACTATTATATGGGCAGCCCTACGGTGAGAAAAAGTGAAAGTTTGGCCTACCTTACTTTATAATAGTAGGGGTAGGGGCCCACCCATGATAGATAGCTCAATTCAGTGTTCCACATATCTAGTAAAAGATCATAGACATGAAAATAAAGTTTACAAATAAGTTATGTTAACGATCTAAATCCCTAAGAAAATTATTTAAGTTTTTCATACATAATTTGTTAAAATAATCAAATTCAATGTTTTAATAATGAAAGAAAAAAAAAAATGGATAATCATATTCAATGTTCTATAAGGATAATCATATTTAAAGATGGCCTCAATTTGAGCTATTATCTCATAAGCTTAAATACTATATCATAATTCTCTTTCTGGAATTATTAAAGATTCTTAATTGCTTCTTTAGCTGTTCTTAAATCATTATCTTTATTTTTGAATATTATAATTCAATTTAGTTTTCCCTTTATTCATTTTAGTAGTTTCGTTAAAATTGAGAAACTCTTTTCTTTTCTTTGTTTAAAATTATAGCTTTTTCCTTTTTTAGGTCTCCCATTTGTAAAATCCTAGGATCCAGTATTATTCTTAGTTAATACATACATTTTTTGACTAGTTTGCTTCCTTTTTTGTAGTAGGGTATTCTTGGCAATGTTTTAGTTTTCTTTGTTTTCTATGGCTTTATTTTTTAGGTTTTTTTTCAAAATAGTTTTTCCTCTTAAGGGAGTGATGTTTTTATGTCCAAATTCTTTAGAATAACTAAGAGGGAAGGGGGTTGAATTAGTTATCCAAGGTCCAAATGTACAATTAAAACTTTTCACAGCTCACTGAACCTATAAAACACTTATCATCATGCATGCATCCATAAGATCATGCAATGACATAAAACTTATACATTACTGTCAAATTAATTTGCAGAAATGTAAACATGAAAAATAATAGATTCAACAACACACTTGACACAATGATTTATGTGAAAACCCAATTTGGAAAAAATCACAAGTAACGTGGTACTTTTTTTCACTCTTATGAAGTGATGCCCTATGAAAGGCCAACCTTGTTAAAGGCTACAATGCACACTATGAAATGTGACCTAGTTAAATGATTTCAATCACCTTGTTAGGAGTAAGCCTTCTTAGAAGAATTTAGACCATTCACTTGGAATGTCACCCGGTTAAAGAATTTACAAATGACTGTTAGGTCAACCTTAGTCTAAAGGATTTACCCTAGACTGATTACAATTATTAGAGAGTAACAGTAAGGCTTGATCTAATAACAACTTACAACTCCATCTGCAAATTACAGATCTTTGTTTTAGTCCTCCATTCTATTTGACTCTCACACATTTCAACTATGATAGCTTGTTCACCATTCAAACATCCATACCCTTAATTCTCCTTGCTTAACATGCCAATGCAGACTCTTCAATTTAATCACTAAATGAAGCAATACCCTAGACTCTTTGTCTTCCTTAGGTTCTTGCATATAACAGCCTTTTCTTCTGACTAGCTATTCCTATAAATAGGAAATTAAGATTTTTTTTTTTAATTCTCTATCATCCAATTTAGGGTTAGAAAAAATTAGGTAGGATTCAATGAATCTACTCTTTATTTCATTTCATCCCTTTCTAGAAACTTCTCCTTCAATCCTCTTTTAATTTGCCTCAAAATAGTTTACCATAGATTTTGTACCACTAACTCATCAATCTTATATCTCACATGATTCACACAATCCAAGAAAAAAACTTTTCAGCTTAGATCTATCAAACTCATGATCTTTCAATTAATGCTAACACTCAATATTAACTTGCTTTTGATGCTCAGCACATACTGTGTTACTTGACATCCTCTGTAAAATCACTGAGCATGAACTAAAGTTTATTGATGCTTGACATCAAATAAACTTTACTTAGTATCCATTGTGTTACTCAACATACATTAAAATAATTTTTTACTTGGCTTCAATAGATTTTCTACTTGGCTTGCACTAACTTTGCTTGGCACCTACTATCTACTTGGTCAAGCTTTGTAGACAAACTCTGCTATACTTTTTCTTTTGAACTTTCTTATTGTAACCAATATTTTGCAACCATAACTAGATTATCAATGCACTATGTTACCATTGTCTTAGTTGATTCGTGTACTCATTTTCATATCATAACTCAACCTTTCCTCTAGGTGCTATTATTACATCTTTTGATCAAATCCTCTTCATCAATTAAATAAGTGATAGTACTTAAATCATGTAAGTAGTTGTCTTACCAAAAAATAAAAGGTTTGACATCAATGACAAAACAATGATTGAAAGACTTTTATTATACTTGTATCAATCTATTTTCAACAATCTCCATCTTCAACATTTTAGTGATATCATACGTTTGAGAAGTCCAGATTCCTCAATCATAATATTGTCGGTAGAAATAATTTTTCCTTAGCATATAATATTGATAGTTCTTTAATTCATATTTGTAAGAATTTGGTATAGCTTTGATACCATGTAAGAATTTTTCTAAGGAAAAAATTCACCCAAGAACTAAGAACTCAAACACAAGCACAATTGTAGACCAAAAATGGATATGATCAATTACTCAGAGTATGTCCTAATACATTGCTCTATTTAGTGTGTGATATAATGTGATGTACACACTAGGAGTGCATGTATATAAAGGCCTCTCAAGAAGCACCTAGAATGTCTCTACAAAAAACTAGGAGATAAGATAAGCATTAACAACTAAGCACCTTATCCAACATTCTAGATGAATGGATAAGAATGACAAGGTGTCATATGTGTGTAGAAGACTCTTGTGTTGTAGACAACATGTGCTTAAAAGAGGTGCAGACTCCTATGTTATCAACATGAAAACTCACAAGAGTGTACAAACTCCTAGGTGGCTAATAAATAAATAATAAAAATATTCATTAACCTAAATAAACTTAATTAAGTGTAAATAGTAAATACTTATTTACACCAACACCCCCCCTAAAGTGAAACTTAGGGAATGCCCTTAAGCTTATGAAAACTAGGATGAAATGCAAAATGGGTCCTGACTACTAGGCCATGTTAGGTACCCATGTATATAATGGTATGCTAATCTCTCATAAAGTGGAGAAAGAGGGAAAACCTCATGGGAAAAACCCTCCCCCAAAAAGAGAGATAAAACAGGATGCATGGATGGATGGACTAATCAAGACCCCCCCATTACAAGATACATCCAGTATATACAAGAGAAAAAAGGAGAAGGACAAAACCTCTTAAGAGGAAAAAGTCCCCTTCAAAAAGGAGAAGAAGGAGACAAGGTAGTCCCCCTCCCCTAAAAGTAGTTTTCCAACTAGTGAGAAATGCTCCAATGTAGAAGCTAATCCATGACCTTTGAATGATGTTCCTCCCCTTTAGAAGAAACAAAGGCAAGGGTACAAAGGAGATGCATTCCTTTTGTGGAGAAGGAATCTCTATGATGACTGGTGTTGCTAAAACCTATTTAAGTCTCCATGTGTTGATGTTGATGATGGCTTCCTCCAAAACTACTGATAAGAAGTGCAAATCAAATAAGGAGTAATGTAGAACCTATTTCAAGAAACCAACAGTCTTCTCAAATGAAAAAGAGACCTCTTGTAGATGATGTACATAAGTATCCACAATCATGCTAACCTGGAAGGATTGATCATGTAGAGAATGTGCAATAATTGTAGAAGAAGCTACCTCAACAAAGAGAAGTGACAGATCATCATAAAAGTCTCCCATATATGTTGTGTGTGACTCCAAGAACAAAGCTGAAATGTCTAGCAAGAAATCATCACCTAGAAGACCATGTGTACCTTGCAATGCTAAAGTACATGAATCTGTCACTATGGAAATAGAATTCACCTCAAAAAGGAGATGAATATCATCAAGAATTTCTCCCACATCTTCAATGTGAGACTCCATGAATAGGCCTGCAAGGGTGGGAAGGAATTCTTTGCATGAAGGTAATGCAGGAAGACATAAATGGTCTTGCTGCACTAAATTTGAAACATCTATGGCTATAACAGGATCAGTAGAAGCAACAAGAGCTAGAGGTGTGATCTTATCTAGAGTCAAAGAAACCATAGCTAAAGTGACTAGATGTAGAATGTCCTTTGGAGATGGAGGAACACATGGATCTAGTTATGCTTCCCAAATAGATAGCCAAATATCATAAGAAAAATGTGCCAATATAAGAGGAGCAAAAGATTTCTTACTCATACTTTTAGATAGAAAGTGATGAACGTTGACAACATATGTCCAATTATTTAAAATGTGGTGGTAATGTATAGAGATAAGGAAGCAATTCTGGATGTTCTCTTAGATGATCAACTATCAAAGTACTCCATTTATGATAGTTCCTTGCTGTCAACTGTGGTCTAATACTAGACTAAAAAATCTGACAAGACTCCATGAGATCAATTAATAAACCTCCAAAGAATCAAAGAACCCCCTTGAAAGAAATGTAGGCCCTTGGTAGCCACTTGTCAATTTAGGGCCTATTTCTTAAAGAAATATTTTTCTCCATAAAGCCTATAATTTGATGACATATTTGGAAAGTATACAAAAAAATATGCACTTTCAAAAAAAATGGAACCTGATTTGGAGTCCAGATGAGCCCATATAGAGCATTTAAAGTGGTAAAATTTGGGATTTTCAAGTTGCAGAAAAATTCAAAAATAGAGATCTCAAACCACCTACACTAATGTGTAGATCATGAAATCCTACCCCAAAATTAAAAAAATTGCTCGCAAAAAGGAGTTCGTATGAGGGAGATATTGTTGTTTGAAAATCGTTGCTGCTATTATTTTTTCTGAATTGTCGTCGTACCTCCAAAAATCAAATGGCTCTAGATTTTGCCTTAGATGCCTGATTTAGATGGAACAAAATCTGATTTGGGGATTTTTGAACATTCTAAATGTGATGCAAATATCTGATTTGCACTAGTAAGCTCCAACCTTCACTTGCAAAAACTCTCTCCTATGGCCCTATGGCCAAAAAATTTATGGAAAATAATGCAGATCCAAAAAAAATAGCAGACATGTAGATCAAAAAAATGTAAATCTGAAAATTAAATGTACATATCTAAAATGATCATACCAATGCTGCAAATTGGTCCTTTGCGTGCCGGTTTGCAAAAAAAATTGCCTCAATTTTGACTATGCCTAAGGTAGGCAACTTTATAGTCAAAATTCACTGAATCAATGTTATGGATGCAATGACAAGGTCAGATCTAGCTCTAGACACTCCCAATTTCTACAGTACTCTAGATTCAGGTTGAGGTGCTGAAGCAATAATGGTCTTGAATGGCTATGTGATGAGAAAGTCTCTAAGCTTTGATACCATGTAAAAATGTGGTATAGCTCTGATACCATGTAAGAATTTTCCCAAGGGCAAAATTCACCTAGGAACTAAGAACTCAAACTCAAACACAACTGTAGACTAAAAATGGATATAATCAATTACTTAGAGTATGTCCTAATACATTTCTCTATTTAGTATGTGATATGATGTGATGTACACACTAGGAGTGTCTGTATATAAAGGCCTCTCAGGAAGCACCTAGAATGTCTCTAGAAAGAACTAGGAGATAAGATAAGCATTGACAACTAAGCACCTTATCCAACATTCTAGATGAATGGATAAGAATGGCAAGGTGTCATATGTGTGTAGAAGACTCTTATGTTGTAGACAACATGTGCTTAAAAGAGGTTTAGACTCATGTGTTGTCAACATGACAACTCACAAGAGTGCACAAACTCCTCAGTGCCTAATAAATAAATAATAAAAATATATATTAACCTAAGTAAACTTAAGTAAGTGTGAATAGTAAATACTGATTTACATCAACAATATTCTTATTTCTCTAGTTCATTGTTTTGCATGTTATTTCAATAGTGAAAATTGGGGTCAGTAGTCTATTTTCTTTCTCTCAAATTTGGGGCAGGAGTGTCTTCAATATAGTTTCCTTGGTAAGAGATGAGTTTGTCTTGTACATTCCCTTTGGTTAGAAACTTTAGCAAGGCTTCATTTGAATATGGATGTTCATTTCAAAGATTTAAATCAAGGTTATCTTCCTCTTAACTATGAGAGACTTGACACCTTCCCCTTTTTTTGGTGTAACGTGAGAACTTTGTTTCTCAAATTACACCAAAAATGGGAAGGCTTTCTTTCCTTAGCTATCCTATTTGGTTCTAGGTTATAGTTTTCCATTTTTTCTTTTGATTATGACAAGACTAGAGCCTCATACATTACCATTGTTCATCTTTCTTTTTGTTTATCCTAGTGATATAGGAGATAGGAAATAGGAATCATTGTAGTTGAATCATTGGCTTACATTTCTTTTTTTATTTCATGAATCATTTTGCATTTTGGCCATTTGGCTTTCTTCCCTTAGTATTCCCATTTTTTTCTCTATCCTATTATACGAGGTAGTGTTTGTACTTATTTTTTAGTCAAGCACAATCATGGAAATTATCATAAAGTTTGGTGGTCCTATAGAACAATAAACATTTGATAGGCTAGTAACAAGGATGATGATTAAAGATATGTTAATGTCCTCCTAGTTTTGGTAATGAGGGTAGTTTTTTGAATTATGGGTAAATAATTTATCTTTAATATTCATCGATACATAGTTCTCTCTGATATTGCATTAATGTTTATTGTTATGGTTAATATGATAGAAGCATAAAAATATGGTATAGAACCTTCATGTAGGATAATTTATTAGAATATTTATCTTGGAGATCATGAGATGGTTTTCATTAACATCAAAAAATCTTGAATGATTCCTAAAGCCTGCAACTATGACTTAAATATGGCTGGAAGGATTAATATTCACTTGTTTGCTATAGTATTTACTTCAAACCAAAAGAGATTTAGGAAATGAAAACCTATCATGAGACAAAATGTGGGTTTTTTGATGCATTCCCTCCATGTGAGATACCCTCACTCTTTTGGATGGATTTAAAAATTTATAAGAGATAACTAGGTAAGTTTATATGAGAACATCAAAAACATAAAGCTTGAATTCATCAATCCTAATTATCCCTATGATGAATTTTCTTATTCAGATGTCATTATTTCTCCATAATGATTTTATTTTGACAATTTCTAATAATGATTAATGTATGAATGAGTATTATTCCTTTGGATTAATATGTTAAGGGAGGCAATGTTATGCATATCATATATTTTTGTATCGATTAATATGATGTTTTATTTATTCACTTTAGATTTATGTGTTGATCACAATATTGTTGGTGGTAAAACTAAACTAAACTTAATTCTAAGAAATCTTTTGAATTCTTTAATTTTGCAGAAATAGAATATGTTTTTTTTCTTAGGATTAAAGACATATTATAAATGCTCTTCATTTTCTTCAACAATCTTATATTTATTCTTGATAAAAATGTCTAAATTTAGCTTAAGACATCTAACAAAGATCTTAGTCAAGCTTGAGAGATAGGTTTTGTAGGATAAGATCAAGAAGTGGAACAAGGCTATTAATGAGGAAATATTCATGTTGAACAAAAATGGCTATTTTACATATGAAGATTGTAAGGAAAATACCAAGGATACATGTCCCATCTCTTATCCTTGGTGTCATATTGAGATGGGTTCTCTAATTTTAAAGTTTAATATTAAAAATATTAGACTAAAGGCCTATTACTAATAATAAAAAAAAAACATGATAACTCATAATTTCTATTTTATTAAAATAAATCTAAAACATAAATATAATTACATCTTGATGCATCAACTTTCGAGAGTCATAACTTTTGACTCGGACCTGGGTTTTCTCTCAAATATTTATAGTTGTTTTGTAAGGGTGATTTTGATGGCTCAAAAATTCAACTTTTCTCCATTGTGTATAGAAGAATTTATTTTTTGAGCTCCTAGAAAATCCATTTAGACTTCCAAAACTCAATTGTCGTATTCCTTGTCTATTTTTAAGAAAGAAAAAAATTGAAATAACTTCGAATTAACATATCCAAATTCAAAGATTAGTTGGCAAGTCAAGTTTTCAAAGCTTAAGAAAAGTCTAGTTTTATTTTTGTCTTTTTAGGAGTTAACTTCAAAGGTTACCTAAAATGGAAAAATTAAACATTTTCTAAAATCTACCAAAAAAGGTAATTTTCTATTTTTTTAAATTTAGAGAGTTTTTTGTTATTTAAGAAGTAGCAAAATGATGTAGAAGGAGGTTGATCAATAGAAGTTATTCAAGTTTCAAAATATGATTATTGTATCTATATTTCTATCAATGTTTTTCTTTTGTACAATATGTTGTTGTGAATAGGTACATTACTACATCATTTGGTATCAAAGTGGGAAGATGGGTGGGTGGGGAAGAGGGGGTATCACTCCAATGTAAAGATTGATGTTGGATATGCAGAGGCAAATTGAATGGTTGATTGAGTGAATGAATAATCAAGGAATACCAAAAGTACAGGGAGAGAACAAATCACACAAAGAGGGAAACCAAATGGGTGAACAGTTGGAAGAGATGAGCTATGAAGATAGAGTACCTCAGGCTTTAGAAGGTAAAATGGAGGGATCAAGATCAAAGTTTTAGACTATGTCAGTAGTCTTAAGCTGGAATAATTAATAGACTGGCTAAATTAGATGAGAATTTTTTTGAATGAAAGCCTATGGAAGAGGAAAAGAAGATGAATTTTTCATGTAAAAAATTAAAAGGACATGAAATGATATGGTGGGATCACCTCCAAAAGGAGAGAACTAGAAAATAAAAGGAAAAGATCTAAACTTGGAGCAAGATGGAGAAAAAGCCATAGGAAAATTTCTTACCCTTGGATTACTCACATACCCTCTTTCATAAGTTCTAGAATTTGAAGAAAAGATTATTCCCTATATAAAAGAGTACACAAATGAGTTCTATAAGCTATCCATAAAAATAGAGCATCAAGAAGATGATGAGCAGATGGCTACTAGATACATAAATGGCCTAAAATTCTCTATCCAGGATGAGTTGAGCATGCATCATATTAGTGGTATGGAAGAAGCCTACAAACTGGCCCTAAAGGCTATAGAAAAATAGAATTAATAGTACAATCAGAGGAATAGATGAGGAAGAAGGGGTCCCTCAACACTGTTTTGAGGAGGTTCTATTATGGCTGAGGAGAATCCTCCTAGGGATTTGAAATAAATAAAAAATTGAGATAAGATCCTCTAAAATAGGAAATAGGATGGGGATTTGACTTAGGACAAGGTTATGGTAGCAGAAGAGGCTAGGAAAACAAATGGAGGCCCTCTATATGTTCAATCTGTGGTGAAGAAGGACATAGAGCCTTCAAATGCTCAAATTATAACATGCTAGAAATAAATCAAGGAAGATCGCCTAAAGTGAACCTGATTCAGACATAAGAGGAGGAGAAAGAAGTTTCACTAGATGTGAGAGAAACCCTCATGATGAGAAGATCAATGATCATTCTAGAAAAAGATGAAGTTTCTCCAAAGAACTATGATGATTCGTGGCTCTACACCAACATCTTTAGAACTAGATGCACTTCTAGTGGAAAGGTATGTCAAGTTATTATTGATGAGAGTAGTTATGAGAATATGGTATCTATGGTAGAAAAATTGAATTTACAATGTGAAAAGCATCGTCATCTTACCATATTTCACAATTTAAGAAAGAAATGAAGTTAGTCATATTTATGATAGGAGAATTTTATAATGATGAAATATGGTATGATGTTATCCCTATGGATTCCTATCATATATTGTTGGAAAGATCATGGCAGTATGATAAGAAGGTCATACATGATGGGGAGAAAAATACTTACACATTTTGTAAGGATGGATTTAAACTGGTTCTATTGTCACTTAAGGATGAAAAGAAGAATGAAACTGTGTTGTGTGCAAAATAAGTTGTCAAAGAAATGAATGTAACAGGATGTTGTTATGCACTAGTAGTAAAAGGAGGAGAAGAATAGGAAAAATTAATGTTACTCAAGGAAATGAAGGTGATGGAGGAGTTTGTTGATGTTATTCTTGATGAACTACCTGATGATCTCCCACCAAAAAGAGATATTCAACATCATATTGATCTTATTCCTAGAGAAACTCTACCTAATCAAGTAGCATATCAATTAAATCCAACACAACATGCAGAGTTGAATAAACAAGTGACATAACTTATACAAAAGGGGCTAGTTAGAGAAATCATGAGTCCATGTGTAGCACCCACATTGTTGACTCGAAAGAAAGATGGCACACAGAGGATGTGCACTAATAGCAGAGCAATTAATAAGATTACCATTAAGTATAAGTTTACTATTCCTTGGATAGAGAACATGATGGAAGAATTAGTGGGGGCTTAGTACTTCAGCAAGATTGACCTCCAAAGTGGCTACCACTAGATCTATATTTGAGAGGGAGATGAATGGAAGAAAACATTTAAGACAAGAGATGGTTTGTATGAATTCAAAGTTAAGCCTTGTAGAGTTTCGAACGCACCTACCACATTTATGTGGTTGATGAATAAAGTGATGCGACCTTACATTGGTAAGTTTGTTGTAGTTAATTTTGATGATATTTTGATCTATAGTAGAAGCAAGGAAGAACACTTACAACACATGAGGATCATCTTGAGTGTATTAAGGAAGGAGAAGCCCTTTGGAAACTTGAAGTGTAGATTCATGCAAACTAGTTTGACCTTTCTAGGTTTTTTCATTTCTCAAGATGGTGTTCAAATGGATCTAGAAAAGGGAAAAGCAATCCTGGAATGGCCCAATTCTTCTAGTGTAATAGGAGTATTGATTTTTCATGGGTTGGAAACTTTCTACTAAAATTTTATCCAAAATTTAACAATATTCTAGCACCCATAATAGATAGTACCAAAGGAAGGGAGTTCACATGGACAATAGACACTGAAGAGATTTTTAAATTCTTGAATGAAAAGATAACTAAAGCTCCTATATTAACACTTCCAAATTTTGACAAAGTTTTTGAAGTAGAGTGTAATGCTTCACATGTTGGGATAGAAATTGTTCTCATCCAAGAAGGTAAGCTTGTAGCCTTCTTTAGCGAGAAATTGAATTAAGTGTGAAAGAATTATTCTACCTATGATCTCAAGTTTTATTGCAATTGTCCAAGCATTAAGATACTAGAGGGAATACCTAGTCCCACACAAGTTTGTGCTATTTACTAATCATATTGCTCTGAAATACCTCAACACACAAAAAAAGATGAATAGTTGACATGCCAAGTGGGTATCTTTCTTACAGGGATCTACCTTTGTTCTAAAACATAAGTTTGGAAAACAAAATTAGGTTTTTTATGCCTTGAGTAGTCAAGCTACACTATTAACCACAATGGAAACTAAATTCATTGATTTTGATGCTATTAAGGCCTTGTATGAAATTGATGATGGTTTCTAGGAAATTGTAGAATAGCTAAAGGCTTCATCCTCTAGTAAGTTGGATCATGTGAAAGGTGATCATTATTTACAAGATGGTTGTAAACTCTTTAAAGGTAATAAACTATGTATACTAGGTGGATCTATGTGGGAAAACATTATCAAGGAATTTAATAGTGGTGGACTAGCTAGACACTTTGGAAAGTACAAAAAAAAAAAAAAACTTTCTTGAAGATAATTATTATTGGCCTGAGATTAAAAGGGACATCACTAAATATGTGGCAAGGGGCAGAATCTGTCAAGTGGCTAAAGAACATTCACATAATATAGGATTATACATGCCTTTACTAGTACTCACTAAATAATGGACTAACCTGAGCATGGATTTTGTATTGGGTCTCCCACACACTCAATGAGGTAATGATTCTATCTTTGTGGTTGTTGGTCGATTTTCCAAAATGGTTCACTTTGTTTCTTATAAAAAGACCAATGATGCAATAAGAATAGTAGAACTATTCTTCTCAGAGGTTTTCTATTTACATGGTCTTCCAAAGACCATTACCTCTAATAGATATATTAAGTTCTTGAGCCATGTTTGGAGAAATCTTTGGAGGAAATTAGGAAAAAAGTTACAATTTAGTAGTTCCTATCATCCTCAAATTGATGGACAAATAGAGGTAGTAAATCAGAGCTTGGAAAAAAAATTATGCAACATTGTGGGTGAGAAGCCTAAACAATGGGACTTGGCATTGCCCCAAGCATAATTTTCCTATAATAGTTCTATTAATAGATCAACTAGAAAATCTCTATTTCAAATTTTCTATGGTTGAAACCCTCAAGGTGTTCTAGATCTTGTGTCATGTCAATTAGGAGATAGAATTAGTGATGATGGACTTGTCTTTGTTGAACACCTTCACCAGCTCCAACAAGATGTCAAACAAAAAGTTACAGGATAGTAATGTGAGTTATAAGATTGCTACAAATGCTACTCAGAGATAACAAATATTTTTTTTAGGTGACTTGGTGATGGTTTACTTGAGGCATGAATGGTTTCCTATGGGCACATATCGTAAATTAAAGTATAAAAAGATTGGGCCTTCCAAAATCATCAAAAAGATCAATAATAATACTTATGAGGTTAGCTTACTAGAAAATATTAACATCTCCCTATTTTTAATGTTTCTAATCTATACACATTCCATGGAGATGTTCCAAATACATATCACATATAGGGAGCAGATTGTCATATCCTCATTTTAAGATATAATTTTAATAATAACTAGATAATACAATGTTAATAAATAGATAATAATGTTATATTAAAACTAATACTAAAATATAAAACAAGGAAATAATAATTATTTAATCTATATTATTATTAAAATAATATTTAGTGTGATATTTTAAATAATTAAAAAATAATAAATTTTCAATGAGTAAAGAAAGAAATAAAATTAAATACAAGAGACAATATTGTAGAAAGTATGTAAACTTTCTAAATAGAAATTTATAATAAATAAAATAAACACAAATAAGTAAGTAAATAAATATAACATAACATAGAATAATATAAATTAAATAAATCTAATGAAAAGTTAGGAGATGTTTAAAAAATAGACATGAATCCTAAAAATTAAAATATAAAAGGGAGGAGAGCTTATTTTAGAGAGTAGAAAAAAGGAAGAGAAGAGGGGAGGAGTTCAAAAAGGAAAAATGGAAGAGGAAAGTAATATGGACAAAATAAGGAAGTGACTTTCTAAAAAGGTATCAATGATATTGAAAGGATGTGAACCTTTGAAAGAGTCATAATTATGAATAGTTGTGACTCTTCAAAAAATATTTTGATTATAAAGTATTGGGACTTTTCCAAAGGTTTTTAGTTATGAAGTGTTGTGACTTTTTAAAAGGATTATAACTATGAAGTGTTGTGACTTTTCAAAGGATTTGTATTATGAAAGGTTGTGACTCTTGCAAAAGAAAAAATGAAAAAAAACAATATTTTCCTTTCCTTATAATTAGAAAATGAGGAATTTTGTAAAGTAAATATAGAGTTGAGATAATCTAGAAGGAATAATTCATTGACGGGCCAACTAAGGATAGAGCCACATGGACCAAGAAAACAAGGTAATAAATGTATGTTTATGGATTATATTTATTTAATTATTTTTATGACTTTATTTATATTAATGAATCTATTGAAGAGAAATGTAGTACATGTGTTAAGATAGTCTTGTAGGTCTTTGAAGGATGATGGCTAACTAATCGAGGATAATTCTAAAGAACCTAGAGGATTATGAAGCCCAACTTGAAAGGTAGTTTCAAGAAAGAAGGTCAAAAAATTGAAGGTCATTCCTAATGAACACAGGGGATCCTCCTAGAGGATTAGGAAGTCGGATTAAGAGATCCTTAAAGATTTACAGAAATAGTAACATTCTGAGATATCAATCATTAGAATTGAATTTGATAGATTATGTTGCTAATAATTTCTATAGGTAAACATATCCTAAGGAGTGGGGACATTACATGGATTGGCAACATCACCTTCCCAATATGAAGAAGGAAAAAATTGCTAAAATTCTTGATATCTAGACTACCTCCATCAAACATGGCCAATATGACAAATGCCTGATACAGGGTGAAGGGTTGCTTGAAAGAGAGAGTACATGGTAATATGAGTGGGAAGTAATATATTTAAATCTTAAAAAATTGCAACAATTCATAGATAGCCACTTGTAGGAACTATGTTTCTTTCAAAAAGGGGAGAATGATGAATCAACTTTTGGGAGTCATAACTTTTGACTCGAACCTCAATTTTCTCTCAAATTTTTATAGTGGTTTCATAAGGGGGAGTTTGATGGATAAAAAATTTAGCTCTACTCCATTGTGTCCATAAGAATTTATTTTTCAAGTCCTAGAAAATCCATTGAGACCACCAAAACTCAGTTGTCGTATTCCTTATCTAATTTTTAAAGTTTGGTTTTTGTAATAACTTCAAATGGAGATTTCCAAATTTGAATATTAGTTGGCAGGTCAATTTTTCATAGCCTAAGGATATTCCTTGTTTATTTTTGTCTTTTTAGGAGTTGATTTCGAAGGTCACCTAAAATGGCAAAATTGAAGTTCTGCTAAAATCTACCAAAAAAGTTAATTTTCTATTTTTTTGAATTTAGAGAATTTTTAGTTATTTAAGAAGAAACAAGATGATGTAGAAGGAGGTTGGTTAATGTAAGTTATTGGGGTTTCAAAATATGATTATTGTATCTATATTTCTATCTATGTTTTCCTTTTATTCAATGTGTTATTATGAATAGGCACTTGGGTACTACATCACATATTTAAACAATATAAACATTGAATGCATCTAATCATCCATCTCTTTAACTATAATTATGTGACATATAAAATAAATACATCCAAACTTATAAAACATTAATTTAAATGAACATCTAGAAAAAAAATCTAAATGAGCATCTAAATATTGAAAAAGGGAGGAGACAAATAAAGAGCAAGTGGGGAGAGAGAGAAAGAGAGGAGAAAGAAAGAGTGGAGAGTGAAAGAGAAAGGGAGGAAAGAGAAAGGGAGGAGAGAGAGAGAGAGAGAGGAGAGTGAAAGAGGAAGGGATAGGAAAGAAAGAGAGGATAGAGAAAGATAATGGGACGAGACAGAAAGGGAAGATAAAAAAGAGAAGAGAGAGGATGACAAGGGAGAGAAAGAGGAAGGTATGACAGAGAAAGGGAGGAGATATAAAGAGAGGAAAGGGAAAGCGTAAGGGAGGAGAGAGAAAAGGAGGAGATGGAAGGAGAAGAGAATAGAAGAGAGAAGAGAGAAAGAGGAAGGGACGAGAGAGAAAGGGATTAGAGAAAAAGAGGAGAGAGAAAGAGGAAGGGGGAGAGAGAGGGAGGATAGAAAAAGAAAGGAGAAATGAAAGAAGAAATAAAGAGAGGAGATAGGTAGAGGAAGAAAGAGAGGAGAGAGAAAGAGGAGTACACTCTGTGATCTATTATCAAAATGATAAAATAATGTCACAATCACAAGACTAAATTGCATAAACTAAAAGAAAGAGAGGAGATAGAAAGAGGAAGAAAGAGAAGAGAGAGAAACTAGAGCACACTCTATGATATATTACTAGAATGATAAAATAATATCACAATAACAAGACTAAATTGCATAAACTAAAATATCTTCCAGCTTCATGATATGGTATTACTTTTTGATGAAAAGATAAATAAACATTCACTCATTTCATCTTTAGTGCACAAGTACCTTTGATGTTAATATGGATAAGCATAATTGCACAAAATTGAAACAAAGTCTAGCATATGACAATTAAATAAAATTATTTTCTTATATTCAATTGTAGTATTATATTATATGGAACATTGGGTTAAAGAAAATCAAATTTTTTTAATTTTAATTGAAATATGTACTTTTAAATATTGTATGAAATTATAGGCATAAAAAAATTTAAAAGTTCAATAAATTAGTTTGATTTTAAATTTCTCTATAAAAAATTAATCATGTTTTGCATGATTTTGTTAGGAAATTAATTCTATCTAAAGTTTTTTACATCAGATCAAACATTTTAAGATTTAAAAATATAATTTAATGATGTCACATACTATGACCTATTCTTGTAGGTATGATCTTGTTTGAGATAACTAGGTCTCTTCTAACACTATATAATTATCAAGCAATGAATTGTGTAGACAATCTCAACAAGACATAGTAGGAAAGATGAAATGCATCCACCATTTCAATAGTTTTTCTTTCATTAATGGTAAAAATGAATTTTAAGGGCACCCAAAGGCCATTACATTTTTTCGTCAAATAGGATATGCAGAGCTGAAGAAATAAATTGAAAGAGAACACTAGAAAAATGAAAAACAAGGAAATTAAAAGGAGCTAGCGTTTAGTCTAGACACATCCTCTAAAATACAATACAAAAATTTAGAACCAACCACAACCAAAGGAAGTTTGAAGTTGAGTCTACAAAATGGGATCAATAGAAAATTTTGATCCAAAAGTGGCATTCTAAGCTTATTTTATTCTACTAGATCTAGAACATTTCAAACCATAAGGAACCTTAAAAAAATTTCAATGGCCATTACAAATTAAAGTGAAATCATGGGTCAAGGAACTATATACAAAAGATAACCCAAAAACCTCCTAATGAGCATGGTATCCTTTGTTTAAATAGATTGGTTGACCATGATGAGCAAGATCCAGCAAAGATAGAGACATCTCACTAAGAATCAACCCTAGCAACCATATGAAGAAGACTTTCTATAGAAGATAAGAAAAAATATTGTCTTTGGTTACACAAAATAAACCTCAATTTCCAAACATATAAAATATATCTTAAGATATAATATTCAAAAGAAGCTCATCCTGACTAATAATCTCACCTTTAAAATCAACTTACTCTTTAGTGCCCTCAAAATATTTGCAATAATCATACTCATCATCTTCCAAATTGATCTTTCTCATAGATATCTTAAAACCTCCAGTTCTTCTCACCACATTATCAAATTTACATATATTTAGTTAACTTATTTAGGATTATAATAGTACTTTAAGAATTGAATGAAATTTGTGAGCTACAACCATAGTAAGTTTATCATCAAATAGTTTAGCTAGGTAATGTTTAAAGTATTGTTGTTAAATTCAAAGTCAAGAATGATAAGATATGGTTTTTTGTCTTTTCCTAAGTGTGTAAATCTCCAAGAGTGATTTGATGATCTATAATTTTTCCTATAAGTTCAAGGTCTAGTTCAAATTTGTCAAGGGAAAAATTATGTTTCAAATCTTTTCTCACAAGTGTGAGTGGTGACACTAAAATATCTATACTAGTTGCAAATGATTGTATGTAAATTATTTTGAAAGATTTTCAGCTTTTGTGTGAAGATCTGAAGCTTTTGTGAATAGTTCTTGATAGGAAAAGAGAAGTTATAAGTTCTTTATTTATAAGTTTACGTTTTGTATGCATCTACTATTTTTTGGAAGTGTAATGTTAGAAAGAAAGTTACAACAATGATTTCTTTTTCCTCTTCAAGGAGGTGATAGCTCTATATGGTTTTTTATGAATGGTGTGAAGAAGTTCATGTTTACACCCACGCCAAATTAGAAAGCCTAGTTGCAACATCAACACTTGAAGGTATTTTACTTTTCATAAATTTTCCTTTCATGAAAATTAAGTGACAAGAAGGGGTGCCTCTATTCAGTGATTTCAGCACTAAGGAAAGAGGTTGAAGTTTTGTTTAGAAATGGAGTCAGATCTCAAATATGAAAAATAGTTGTTTAACAAGTTAGGAAAGTGTATATTATAAGGTTAAGAAAGGAACTTCATAATTATATTATCAACATCATAAGAAAACAGTAGGAAGCATTCAAGGTCTAAGAGATGATCAAGTTTAAGTCTGCACTCATTTGGTTGCATTTTTCTTTAAGACCTAAGGAATCTCTATTACCCATTATTTTCATAGAAGTCTTTATGTCTAATTCAATTGATTGGCCAACACATTTGAGATTACAAAATTTTTTGCAAATTGAAGAATATATCAAGAAGATGGAAAGTGATTTTTATAACTGTGAATGCTATGTTAAACCTTCTAATGATGAATGTAAATCTGCTAAAAGTTAAGTTGGGATTTATTAATCCATAGATAATGATAATTTATCTTCTCATTGTGAAGAAAAGGATTATTGTTTTAGCGAATCAGATGATTGTATTCAACATGAGGAAGATGGATATATGACTAAAAATGATTCATGTGATAGTATGTGTGAGAGTGAAGAAAACTCTAGCAACAGTACGTATAACTCTTCTTGTGATGAAAATTATTATAGTGATATACCTAGTGATAAGGTATTTTTTAGAGAAGAGGAAATATATTGTGATAAGGATTCTTATTTTTCAAATTGTTCTAATGATAATAATGTTGTTATAAATTTTTTTTGATTATTTGAATTATGATCATAGCCAAGAAGAACAGACTTGTGATGAAGCATTGCCAAATGCTAATGAAATTTTAGAGCTATTGGCTCATGATGGTGAAAAGTATGATAATGCTTCTAAGGATGCTCTTGATTTCCCTTGTTACATTTTTCTCAAGATGAAGTCCTTTCCCCAAAGTTTGATGCAGAAAATAATATAAAATTAGAATATTATGCATCAAGATTAGGTGTATATGATAGTATTTCAAATGTCAATACACATGATGACTTATATGATGTGGTGAGTACTATTAAGGTGAGATTTAGTGCTGATCCAAATTTCTCTCATGTCATTGATGCTACAATGAGTTTTGACTATTCGTATGATGAAAAGGAAAGGGGTGGAAAATATGATTCTAATTGTAAGGTTTCCTTTTGTGCTGATGAGTCTAGTGATAATGAGTTTGATAGATTTAAAGTTCATTACAATGAATTTTCGGAAAGAGACAACGATAGTAATATGTGAGCGCTTTCATGGTATATTTTGTAATATGGTAACTAATTCATTATTTGAATAATGTGAAGGAGTTTTAGAACATGTGGAATCCGATTAAATAAAAAATATATTGCAAATAAAGAGCAATCATATTTCATATACCCTTCATATCTGGATACACAAGGTGAATTTCAAATCCATGATTTATATAATTCCTTGAATCAAGTAGAGTACAAGTCCTTTGTGTTTCTCTTGGATAGCATGTATAAGTCATTTGATGGAAATGAATTTCAGTTTGATTATGAAATCCAAGGGCATGTTGATCCATACTTCATAATGAGAAAGTTGTAGGCAACGATTCTTGTTTTTACATGCATTATGAAAGTGAAGATGTAGAGTTTATTTTTTTAAGTGAATACATTGAAGATTCTAATCGGATTGGTGAAACTAATGGAAGTGATATACTTAGCATACCTCATGGAAGTGCAAATAAAAATTAGGTCTATGATAGAGGTAAGAAGTTTTGTTGAAGTTCAATGGCTTGAGCCCATCATTTATACAGTTTAGGAGTAATTTTCTTTCTTTCAATAAAGGTGTTTAAGAGAAAGTTTTTGAGTGGTTTAATTCTTCCAAAGATCTGAATCTTTGCCATACCCACAAGGGATCTCGAGATAGAGTCATTGTTGGGACTCAAAATTGAAGCCCTGATTTTGAGTACCATTCTGAAAGCAAGCCTAATTGAGCCCCTATAAGAGATTTTCATGCATATGTACCTAGCTGTCATTTCGAATCCTATAATGTGTTTCAATTGTTCCACACCTTTCATTCAACTTATGCTTGCATCCCATGATGATAAGTTTCTTTTAGCCATTTTGCCCCCCATTCAGCCCATTACTAATAACCAATTTGAGAGACCTTCATTGGGTTGTATTTATGAGTCAACACACATTTTGGGTAGCAATTACCATGTGTGTTATCCATTTTCAATATTTTCAAAATGAAATTTTTAGTGGCCCATGAAATAGCCAAATTGTATATTGTTCTTCCATTGTGCATTGAAAATTGTGCCAACCATCAGATTTTAGATATTCCTTCATCAATGGTTGTATTCTAACCATTCATTGGGATATTTTTCCAGCATCTTGGCCACCTATTTTAAATGCAAGATCTATATCAATGGTTCATTTTTGGGGGAAAATTATATTTTTCCCACGTGGGCTAATTGTATAGGTGTACACAAATGGGCTAATGTGTGTGTTATACCACCCCACATTTTTGACAAGAATCTTATTTATCCCAGATTGAGTGGGTGGTGACTCTTTTATGTTTCTTTTAAAATAAATACTGCTCACATATCAAATTTCTAAAGTGCAATTGCTTTATGGACACAAGGAGGCATGTTGATGTGGGGCCCAAGACTTCCAGAGTGGTAAAGAAATTTTGACCAATTACATGTGCGATAAAAGGATGATGTGCAGATGGACCAACTAGATGTCAACATGTGGTAGGCAAGCAACCAATGAGTAGTTAACACTTGGCATGAATATCAAGGTGACAAGCTAGCAAATAAGACATGTGTCACATGTTGTGATGACATGGCAGGATAGCAACATAGTGATAGAGTAATACATGGTGACAAGTACTAAGGTGGTGGCTTTAGGATGGACACACTAGATTGTGCCATGTGGCATAATTAATGGTTTTCACTATGTTGCCATAGAGTGTTTCTCACTAGTTAACCATGGCAATATGGTGACCCAATCAAAGGTCATCATGTGGCAGTAGACCTAGTAAAATGTGGTAGTCTGAGGACCAATCAGGTGGCACTACATGGTGCCCAAATGGAAAATTTTTCTAGTCCATCTGACAAAGTAGGTGACTCAAGAGGGATCAGCCAATCAAAGTGTGACATGTGTCATAGACTGGTCAAACCTAGTTTGACCTAGATGGAGAAAGAGGAGGGAAATCCATAGTTCATAAAATGATATTTTATTTTACTTTTTCCTTCTAAATGTGTAGAAATAATTTAAATTAAAAAGGGTTATACATTAAAGTTTCAAATTTAGTCTAAAAAGAAAATATTTATCTAGTTGAAGAGGCATGTGAATTAGTTCTATACCTGGAGTTTAAAATGGTTGTCTAGGGCATTTTTCTTAAGCAAGTACAAGACTATTATATATCGATGGAAAGCTCGAGAAGTCTAGTTTCTAGATTTTTCAATTTTTCTACATAGGTATCAAAGGGTAATGTTATACTTGGTTTTATCTATGGTGCTACTTATGCAACTACATTTTGGTATAAGTAGATCATTTTTAGTTTCTTAGAAAATGGTGAAATCAATAGGTGGCAAATTTGGAGGTCTTAGCAAGGATATTATTTTGCTACCAAAGTTTTGCAATGTGGATTTTGGCAACTTTTGGCATCAAATCTGGTAGTTTATCAAAAAGGGGTTGCTCTCATCATTCTGGGAGATATTTTCAAAGTTTGTTGCATAGAATGATAAGATCTGGTCTAGTTTTCAGCTCTAGAGAGATGAAAAATGTTTTTCAACAACATTGGAGAGATTTGAGTGGACAAGTGTCAATTCCAGATTAGATTTGGGATTCCTTCCTTATCTATGGGTAAGTGCAAGAAGTTGGGTCTCACTTTTGGGCAAAAAGTGGAAGTGTTTTTCCTATTTTTAAAATTTCTTGTGAACTTATATCAAAATTTGACGCATTTAGAGATTAATATAACAAAATTCAGAAAAAAATTTGCAGTGTTCAGAATCTACTTTTTGAATATGTAATTTATTTGTGTACCCTTATGATAGATTTTTTTTGGTATGGATCTTTAAAAACTACTTTTTCAAAATGCCTATTTCAGGGCCATACCACACTCGTGTACGGACACCATAATTTGACACAAAATAAATAAAGTCTTGTAAATCCTTTTAAACAAAGTTACCTAACACACCAAATATTGATGATAATATTTTTCCTTAATTTTTTATTGAATATTTTTTATTATTAATTTTTAATTGGCTATAAAGGTAAATTTTAAAACCTCTTGTGTACAGAGACCATAATTTGATCAAAATTTCACTTTTTTCAATTTTTTTTAAACTTCAAAAGAATTGAATGTAGAATGATGACATATAAATTAATTTTAAAAAGATCATAGAATAAAAAATTTATTAAAGTTTTAGTAGATGCCACTATTTTATATTTAGGTACCACCTTTGATTAAAAAATAATACAAAAATAGTAACTAAAATCATAACACTATAAAATTTATATTTTTGAAATTAGGATAGTGAAAGCTCTAATGGGTTTTTGTTTTGTAAAATAAGTTCATCAGGAAGACCCTCTAAAAATTATGGCAAGGCATGAATTTGTTAGGTCAATGCCTTAGCCAAATCTTGAGAGGCCAAGGCATGGGCTTGATCTCACCAAGCCTATCCCAAACCAAACTCTAAGGCAGGAAAAAAAATATTGCCTCATATTATAAGAAACGGGCACTTGTTATTTGAAATTCAAAAAATGGGCACCTATTTTGAAAAAGTAAAAAGAAGCATTTAAACTACCTCCAAAAATTAAAAATATTGATTTTTAAAAAAAATGGGTACCCAATTTTTAAAACAATGGGTGCCCATTTTTTAAAATTTAGGGTTAGGTACTTGAGCCGAAAATGGGTGCCCATTTTTTAAAATTGGGTACACATTTCTAACAGGTCTCATTCCTCATATTTGACTTTTATGGAATTGTGACCCAACTTAGTTTAGTCACCCTTATATCTTTCTTTCTTCTCTCATTGTACACTATATTCACGATTTTGTTGCTTCCAATCTATTGAGTAGAGCTCTAGTTGTGATTCCACCATTCTTTCAACATTTTCTCTCATGTACATGAACAATAATAAAAAAATATAGAGTATATTTCTAGTTTGTTTGTGTGTTTTATGAGTCTTTCATGCATTTTAAATGTACTTGTTTCAAAAGAATGAATACAAAGAGGGAAAAAATACCTAGTTTCATTTTGATTCTTATCTCCTTGCACTGTTATTTAAAATCTTTTGTGATCTATGAACAAAGAACATGCATCCAGTTGGATCTCATTTCAGGTTGTATGTCTTGATGTGATTTGTCTTTGATTCAAATAGTCATGTAAATGCTTGACACATTTTGATAGGGTTGGGAGTTTCGTCAGAAGGATGTTCGATAAGTATGAGGTTCAATATGAACATTGATTTCTGAAGCACAAAGTGATTGGATAGATCACCAATACCTAATGTGTGTTATAATTTGTGGAATAATTCAAAGCCCTCAATAGAATGTTAATGAAGAGGATCCCATAGAATTGATTAGGCTTGTTGACTATGATGAGTCTGTTGAGCATGATTTAGTCATCTCTTTGCAAGATGTTGAAGTGAAGGTGATTGAAGGCCTATCTCACAACCTAAAAAAAAATTGAAAAAAGATAAGAGAAAGGAAATGATTTCAATGCTACAAGTGGTTGATGAGAAGGAGATCAATACCAAGCTTATGGTGGAGGATATCAATGATCTAACCATTAAACCTCCTCATAGTATTTTGCAAACTGCATAAGAGGGTTCCCTCTACTCACTAAGATTAGATAAATGGACATTCCATTCCCTCAAAATCATGAACTTAAACTGTAGAGCTCTTGAAGGGAAAATTGAAGAGATGTTGAGTAAAGAGGAAGAGAAAGGGTAGAAGGAGGAGGCAGAGCCAAAGGGGAATTTTGGGATGATTGAATAAATGAAGAGAAAATTTGATAAAATGGAAAATATGCCAAGAGATGTGCTGACTAGATGTTAGAGTTCACTAGAAGCTATCATAGAGTGTATGAACAAGGTGTTGGGTAACTCAAAGTAGGGTAAGGAAGTGAAGATAGTGTTCAATGTGGAGGAAGTTGAGAAGGAAGAGGTGAATATTGGTCTTTCAAAACATACTTGATCCAATAGCAAGAAGAAGAAACTAAGAAAGAGACCCACATTGACAAAAATGACATCAAAGAGGTCAGAAAGAAGATCAAAAGCACTCAACAAGAGTTGAAAGAAAAGGGCGAAAAATTATTCTATCTTATCCTTCCTTTTAGTTGTCTTTTTTTTTTCTGTAGTTAGACTCTTAGTTTGTTAGATCACATTGGTTTTTGTGTTGGCTTTAGCTAGCAACTATTGGTTGTAGTTGTGGGTGTGTCTATTGGTTAAAACACCATTTCATTTTGGAACTTTAAAATTTAAATGTTTTTTCTATAAAATTGTTGGGGTTTCAGTTCTCTTGTAAAAAAAATTGTTTTATCCTTGATAAAAATTATTCTATAGCTTGCTTGCATCCCTTTATTTTGAGTACGATAGACATCAACAATAGAAAAAGGGCATATAATATTTTAGAGATATATAATATATAAAATTGCAATAACTAAAACTTGAATATAATAGTACCCAATTTTTGAAATCAATACAAAGAGCTAGCATTTTTATATCTCAATTAAAGGTAGGAAAGGTTATCTACTCTAATTAGTCTCTTGTAATTATTGGTTCCATAATGAATTGTCATTCTTGTAATTCTTTTGTAGAAAATTTATTTGTTCATTTTAATCTAATTATCAAGAATTTCATCAAGCCTAATTGTCTCTAGATTATTTTCTAAGTGTAATGACCCTCTCTATAAAGGCCACAGAAACCCTCAAACTGAACTTAGGAATTTTGTCAAACACTTGGCGTGTAACAGTAACAATATTCAGAATATGGTAATTTCAGATTTGATACTTTCAGAATATAATCACAGAATTAAAATATATATAAAGCCATTGAACTATATTTCAATTACAATGCCATAAATTCTGAAATTATTTTATTACCAATTCTGGTCTGATTATTACAATGACTGTATGACAGCAAATTTACCCAAAAATTGACATATATTTCAGAATGCAAGAACCTGGTTTGAAGAACTATGGAAGAACACCACGTTTTGCTGCAGATCGTTGATGAAGACCTCCAACCACACCCCCAAACTATCCTTAATTTGCTGTTGCTGCCCCAAACTAGCAGGGCCGTACCAGGCCGTACCTGTACGGCTGCTGAAATAAAATAATATTAGGGTTTTGGGACCCCCAAATGCAAGGAGAATGGGCGCCTAGGGTTAGGTAGTAACCCTGTAAAACCATAAAAATAACTCCAAGGGGTTGAGGAAATATGAGCAATTATGTGGTTCTTTGCCAATTCTGAAAATGCACTTATTCTGTCTTCAAACTCTTGTCAAATGCTTCTCCAATGATAGGGCAAATCTGAAATCCTTATTCCAACCAAAAAAAAACCCTAACAACAAATTCTCAATAAGCTCCAATGAGATGGCTAAATACCAACTCCAATTATGCAACAATTCAGGTGATATTTCACACCCTCAAAGTCGCCAATCCAAGGGAGTGATTCGTTCCCAAAGATCGAATAATTTGCAGATCCAAAGTCCACAAATGTCTTCACAATGAAGAAGTAGAAGAGTTCTCCAATCCAAGCATGTCCAAATGAGAGGCCCAACCCTCTATTTATTCACTTTTCTAAGAAGTTGCTAGAACTTCTAGAAACATCCTTTATAATTTCTCATTATAATGCACTTTTATAATAAAGTAATTTTATTAAATAAAAAGTGCAACTCAAATTAAAATTATAACATGTGGGCCCCAATATCACATAATGATAAAATATAACCTCTTAACACTTCTTCAAGAGCAAGATATGACTATCTGATCCGCAGAATTGACTCTCTTTCCACACCATTTGCCTACGAGAGTCTGTAATAGGCAAATCCATGATCAATGCCATGTCGAACTAAAGAGGGGACATTACAGTCCGCCCCTCCTGAAATTGCTTGGCCTCAAGCAATCTCAACGCTGGGTGCTGCAAAATAGCCTCCCCCTCCCAAGTAGCATCCTCAACAGGTAAATCTTTCCACTTAACCAAGTATTCTCTGATCACCCTTCTACGAAGCTGCTTTTCTCTGCTCTCCAGGATGGATTCTGGTACTAAAATCAATTTTCCCTCATCGTCTAAAGGAGGTAATACTGCAGAAGGCACCACATTCTGACCCAACACCTTCTTGAGGCGTGACACATGAAACACATTGTGCACTCTGCTGTCTGCGGGAAGCTCCAACTCATAAGCCACTTCACCAACTCGCCTGATAATCCTGAATGGTCCATAATAGCGTGGCTTAAGTTTCTCTGCCCCACTCTTCTTAAGAGTAGATTTCCTGTATGGCTGCAACATGAGGTAAACCATATCATCTACCTCAAAACTACGCTCAGTTCTCTTCTGGTCTGCATACTGCTTCTGTTGGTTCTGAGCTCTTGCAATATTGTCTTTGAGGGTAGCAACTATATCCTTACTCTCCTGTAATAATTCACCTGCACTGGGTACCCGACTGTCGCTCAACAACAAATCCAAGAAAATAGGTGCTTCATAACCGTAAAGTGCCATGAAGGGTGTCATCTGTATAGTCATATGATATGTAGTATTGTAACAATACTCACAGAGATATATCCATCTGACCCAAGCTCGCTGCTGAGCTGCCACATAATTCCTTAAATACCCTTCAACCCATTTGTTCACAATTTCTGTCTGACCATCGGTTTGTGGGTGATAGCTAGTGCTGGGTGTAAGCTCCGTGCCACATAACTGGAATACCTCCTGCCAAAAGTGACTCATGAAACGGCTATCCCTATCACTCACAATGTTCTGAGGCAAGCCGTGCAATCTGAAAACCTCCCGAAAGAAAACCTCTGCCACCTGAGCTGCTGAATGTGTAGTGGTGATAGGAAAGAAATGAGCATATTTCGTTAATCTATCTACCACCACACAAATACAATCTCGTCCTTGTACCTTGGGCAAACCTGTGATAAAGTCCATGGAGATGCATTCCCACTTCCTGTCGGGAATCGGAAGTGGCTGTAGGAGCCCTGCCGGATAGCTGTGTTCTTGTTTGTTTTGTTGGCAAACAAGACACTCTCAAACATACCGCAAAACATCAGCTTTCAGCCCTTTCCAAGTGAACCGCTCTCGAACTGACTTGTAAGTCTTGAAGTACCCGAGATGGCCTGCTGTCGGTGAGTCGTGAAGTGCTCTCATAATCAGTTGCTTAACCTTCGATCCTGGGACTAGGTGAATCCTATTCTTGTAAATGATCAAATCATCCACAAGTGTGTATCTGGTATCAATCACTGTTCCCTCTACTATATCAGAGGCCCATGTATCCCTGGCATACTCTGCTATAATCAAGTGTCGCCAATCCTATGATATCTGAACCATAAGAGTGAGGTGTGGCCTTCGAGATAGAGCATCTGCAACAACATTCTGAGTTCCCTTGACATATGAGATGTCAAAATCATATGCCTGCAACTTACTTACCCACCTTTGTTGGTGATCATTCAGGTCCTGCTATCCCAAGAAATGCCTCAGACTATTATGATCAGTTTTAATACAAAACTTGCTACCCACAAGATATTGTCTGAATTTGGCCAAAGCATGCATGATGGCCAACATCTCCTTATCATATATACTGAATGAATGCTCAGGGCCTCTGAGCTTCCTACTCTCATAAGCTATGGGGTCCTTATTCTGCATAAGTACAGCACCTACTCCCTCTCCACATGCATCACATTGAAGCTCAAATGGCTTCGTGAAATCAGGTAATGCTAGAACTGGGCACGTAGTCATTATCTCCTTAAATCTCATAAAACAGTCCTGTGCCTTCTAAGTCCACACAAATTCCCCTTTTTTCAGTAAATCTATCATGGGAGCTGCATGTCGTGAGTAGCCACTGACAAACCTGCGATAAAAACCACATAAACCAAGGAACCCCCTTAACTGTGTAAGGTTCTCTGGTGGAGGCCAATCAACAATAGCACGTATCTTTTCAGGATCCATCCGCACTCCCTCTGCACTAATGATGTGTCCTAAATATAACAGCTCGGTCATCCCTAAGTCACATTTGGACTCCTTTGCATACAAGGACTCCTTCTGTAGAATGCTCAACACCGTCTCCAAATGCTCTAGATGTTCCTGCCATGATCGGCTATAGATCAAAATGTCATCAAAAAACACCAGCACGAATTTCCTCAACTGATGGTGGAAAACTCTGTTCATAGTGGACTAGAAAGTGGCAGGTGCATTGGTCAGGCCGAAAGGCATGACTACAAACTCAAAGTGCCCACAATGACATCTAAAAGCAGTTTTCTCAATATCCTGTTCACGGACTCTGATCTGGTGATATCTTGATCTCAAATCAATTTTTGTTAAATAACAGGCCCCATGCAATTCATCTATCAACTCATCAATGCGAGGAATAGGATACCTATTCTTAATGGTTCTCTTATTTAATGCCTTGTAATCAATACACATCCGAAGCGTTCCATCCTTCTTTTTTACCAAAACAACAGAAGATGCAAAAGGTGACTTACTAGGTCGGATGTGCCCCATAGCTAGCAACTCCTCAATGGTCCTTTCGATCTCATCCTTGAGTCACTTTGGATGTCGATATGGTGTGATCATGATAGGTTTAGCACCTTCCTCCAGTTCAATAATATGCTCAATACCTCTGTTCGGTGGCTTGCCTGGTGGAATCTCACTGAATACCTTTTCGTACTTAATCTCCTCAACTTCTGAATATCAAGATGATATTCCACCTTATGTTGCTCCTCCTGTGTAGGTATCAAAGTACAAACTGCTGCCCACTCTATATCATTATGCCTAGTTAATCTCTCCAGCCGCCTAAATGAGATAGTCCTGATGTCTCCATTACAGATAGCCTTTAGCACATGAATCCTACCATTCATTTCGAATTGTATCTCCATATCCTCTAATCTCAGGGTAACCACCTTCAAGGAATGTAGCCACTGCATCCCAAGTACTATGTCCATGTCACCCATGTTGACCACATGATAATCCGCCTTAAACTCATAGTTGTTCAAGCGCAAAGGTAAGTCTCGTACCATCTTGTCACAACGAAGAGTGTATCCATCAGCTACCTTGACTCTTAGTCCTTCGAACTCCTCAGTAATGAGTCCACGTTTCTCTACAAATTGTGCATCAATGAAATTATGCGTGGCACCTATGTCCAACAATGTAATAACCTTCTGTCCAGCCAAGACTCCCCGAAGTCTGAAAGATCCCTCTCTCTGGATACTAGACAGTTGTGCTTCCTGTAAATGTAGCTCTGTTTCCTGCCTTTGCCCTGCACTGTCTATCTCCTGCTCTCCCTCTACTTCATCAGGATCCTCATCATGATGTTCTGAACCATCTAAATCTGAGCCTTCATAATAAGCCCACATTGCCCGGTTGGCATTCCCTTTTGGCCTCATAGGACAGTCATGGCCGTACTCATACGGGCCTTTGCAATAGAAGCATAGCTTCTTCCTACGCAAGTCATTAAGTGTCTCCTTGTCCAGCCTCTTACTTTCTTCCTTAGGTAGATGTACTTCTCTATGAAAGGGTTTCCTGTCCTTATCTTTTCCTGAAGGGAAACTCTTTGCCTGAAATTTATTTTTAGAAGCTGAAGAGGAATCCACGTCACGAGCTTTCTTAATGGCTTCCTGCAAAGTGGGAGGGTTGAGAGCTTTAATCCACCCTCTCAACGGATCAACTAACCCATCCATAAATAAAACCAATAGCCTTCGTTCAGATACATCTGTTACTAACACTGCAAGTTTCTGAAACTCTGAGATGTATGTTTCCAATGAGCCCCACTATTTAAGCTGGGCTAATTCCTTGAAATGGAGTTCTGGATCTTTCTTATCAAAACGTTCAATCAGTCTCTCCGTAAACTCCACATATGAGGTAATGTGTGCATGACCCATAGTGATCATACCATGATGCCACCATTCGTGTGCTAACCCATCCAGGTGAATTGCTGCATACTTAATAGCTTCTTCCTCAGACATAGGATTCAATTGAAAGTATGTGTCAAGCTTTTGAACCCAAGCTCTTGCTGTAGACTTCCCCGAGCCATCATAATATGGTAACTGTAGTTTTCCTACTTTCTTTCGTAGCTCATAGTTCTGAGTCCTGTCTTGTCCATGGGGCATATGCTTCATCCGCACATCCATATATTCTCTAAAGGTGATTGCAGCTGTAAAATCTGGTCCTCCTGCTTCCCAATCTCTCCTCAGCTGATCCTGTATGTCAGTGATCTAGGGTTCTGGTACCGGCTGCTCTGGAGCTCTAGGAAGTAACGTAGGAATCATAGGCCTCGAACTTACTGTCCGAGCTTGCTAGGGGGCATGATCGAAATTGTTCCCAATTTGTTCGCCTGCATTATGTCTCTCATCCTGATTATTCCCATTCTGATTGTGACCATTCTGATTATTTCCTCCTCCTATGTTAGCATTCAACCCCATTTGTCGAGCCATCATCTGCATCATAAGCTCCATTCTCTGATTCTGTTCTTGTGCTCTTTGTTCGGCTAATCATTGTCCCTGTGCCAGGGTGTCTAATAACTATAAAAATCTTTCCTCTTGCAGATTTGGACCGGCATTCCCACCTCTATCCATATTGTAGTCGTAGTCTTGATCAAAAAATACCTCCCCTGTGTCTATGTGACTGGATTCTATGTCCACCTGGATAGATGAGCTAGACTGTTCGCTCTGCAGGTCAGAAATCCTATCTTGTCTTGCTTTGGTATTGCGGAAATTATAAGGCCTTTGTCGCATGCTCTGATTTTAGTGTTTTGACATTTCGTCAAACACTTTCCCTCCTATCCAGCTGTTCCAAATTCCCTATAAGACCTCCACAGGATGGAAAGACTTATAGCTCTGATACCACTGTAATGACCCTCTCTATAAAGGCCACAGAAACCCTCAAACTGAACTTAGGAATTTTGTCAAACACTTGGCGTGTAACAGTAACAATATTCAGAATATGGTAATTTCATATTTGATACTTTCAGAATATAATCACAGAATTACAATATATATAAAGCCATTGAACTATATTTCAATTACAATGCCATAAATTCTGAAATTATTTTATTACCAATTCTGGTCTGATTATTACAATGACTGTATGATAGCAAATTTACCCAAAAATTGACATATATTTCAGAATGCAAGAACCTGGTTTGAAGAACTATGGAAGAACACCACGTTTTGCTGCAGATTGTTGATGAAGACCTCCAACCACACCCCCAAACTATCCTTAATTTGCTGCTGCTGCCCCAAACTAGCAGGGCCGTACCAGGCCGTACCTGTACAGCTGCTGAAATAAAATAATATTAGGGTTTTGGGACCCCCAAATGCAAGGAGAATGGGCACCTAGGGTTAGGTAGTAACCCTGTAAAACCATAAAAAATAACTCCAAGGGGTTGAGGAAATATGAGCAATTATGTGGTTCTTTGCCAATTCTGAAAATGCACTTATTCTATCTTCAAACTCTTGTCAAATGCTTCTCCAATGATAGGGCAAATCTGAAATCCTTATTCCAACCAAAAACAAACCCTAACAAAAAATTCTCAATAAGCTCCAATGAGATGGTTGAATACCAACTCCAATTATGCAACAATTCAGGTGATATTTCACACCCTCAAAGTCGCCAATCCAAGGGAGTGATTCATTCCCAAAGATCGAATAATTTGCAGATCCAAAGTCCACAAATGTCTTCACAATGAAGAAGTAGAAGAGTTCTCCAATCCAAGCATGTCCAAATGAGAGGCCCAACCCTCTATTTATTCACTTTTCTAAGAAGTTGCTAGAACTTCTAGAAACATCCTTTATAATTTCTCATTATAATGCACTTTTATAATAAAGTAATTTTATAAAATAAAAAGTGCAACTCAAATTAAAATTATAACATGTGGGCCCCAATATCACATAATGATAAAATATAACCTCTTAACACTTCTTCAAGAGCAAGATATGACTATCTGATCCGCAGAATTGACTCTCTTTCCACACCATTTGCCTATGAGAGTCTGTAATAGGCAAATCCATGATCAATGCCATGTCGAACTAAAGAGGGGACATTACACTAAGTATTTTTCTACTCAAGAAATTGAATTGAATTGTGCTGGTAAATTTCTATCAAGTTACATTTTATGCATTAATAACATTTCAATGGTTGTTGGTGTGTCAGGTATACATTGTCATTAAGGATTGTACATGTGGTTAGATAACAAACACTCTAATACCAAAATTGGATTAGGAAATAGTCTTTCATATTCAAGAAGCTAACAATTAGTTTGTTGTTTTCATACTTTTTATTCTAAAAGTAATT
This sequence comes from Cupressus sempervirens, assembly GCA_028749045.1. Lineage (NCBI taxonomy): Eukaryota > Viridiplantae > Streptophyta > Pinopsida > Cupressales > Cupressaceae > Cupressus > Cupressus sempervirens. The sequence continues at coordinate 11,802,275 of CM053787.1, read as the reverse complement.
CCCACCTTCTTTCAATTTAACACTTACAAAACATAAAATCAAATTGGTTGTCAAGTCACACAACTAGACCCATCTCTGGACTGCTTTCCATCTTGAGCGGTCATTTGTCCTTGATCTTCTATTAAATTCCTTAAGCCTAAAATATAGGTTAAGGTATATGTTATCCCACCTTGGTTCTGCAAAGACATATGTGGATGGGAAATTGATCATTGGTAATTATTGTTTGTTGGCCAAAGTTAATTGACAAACCCTTAGAGAAGTGACAAGATTTCTTAGATTTCCAGCCTATGGTTTTGAGAAATGTTGGTAACAAGATTTGTTCTTTCAAATTATAACTCTTAAATGCCCAAATCGAAACAATATCTGATCACAAACTGTTGGAAAGCCACTTGTGGATGAATTGGCTTCCCTTTGAATTGGTAGGTACAACTCCCTAAAATGGTTTGCAATGAATTATGTTTTCTTCCTAAATTACTTTGGGGGTGTGTACTTAACCTAAGAATAGAAAAGGTATAACCAAGCTAGACCTAAATAGAATCTAACTCAGGAAAATATAAGTTTCTGAATACCAAAATGGTTTTATGCATTCACACATCTTATGAATTCATAAAACTTATCTAAATAATAGCTAATACTAAACTAAGAGAATTTGAATCTAAATTATGATTAATAAATCAAAAATGCTAAAGGAATTTCTCTTTGAATGAACAATAACAACACCTATTACATTCATTTGTTGCTTCAAAACAGGGGAAGTGAAATTCTATTTTTCCCTCATTTTAAATCAAATAAAAGAGAAAACATAAACTAAATATAATAGCAACTAGAATAGAAAATGATTGACGTAAAATGCCATTCAATTGTCTCTTTCAATCCTTCATTAATCTTTCAATTTCATACATATAGAGTTTTGAGATGACCGTTACAAGGGTAAGTGCACCAAGTTGTGGTGCCAAAAGGGGGGTATAAGTGGACACCTTTTTCCTAAAATCAAAAATTTATGGACTTCAACAAGAATTTGAAAATAGTTACGCTCAAAATTTTAAGATAGAAAAAAACAAAAGTCATAGTCCTTTGAATCTAGTTTCTAAACTACTAGTTTTTTTCAAATTTGTTTAGTTTTAGGTCCTTAAAAAAAGGAGCCATAGAAAGTGGTACTATTTTTTCTGAAAAAACATAACATAGTACAAAGTGTAGCCCCCCTAAAATTTTAATTTTTTTTTTGAAATTCTTTAATCACTCCAATGAAAAGTTACCTAACACTATGTAGCTTGTCCTAGATTTTTTGGGTAATTTTATAATGTGTATTTTTTTTTAAATGAATTTTTTAATCAGACACATCCCAAAAATGTGAAATATCTATGTGTTTCCCCTAGAAATGATTAAAAACTAATCTAAAATCAAAACTTCTTTTTTTCAAAGTGTGTAGAATGGAGTCTAGTTTCTAAAAAACTAAGTTGTTGTAAAATTTGATGAACGAGCTAAAATCTACAGCCCAATTAGTACATGTTGGTTTTTGACAAAAAATGGACATACATTCAAAAAAAATGATAGATGAAAGGCTTGAAATAGTTCAAATAAAAAATAAAATATCTGGTTGTGTAGCTAACATAGAGACCTACAATATCATGTAACCTAATTTTATTGATGCTCAACCACGAGAAAATTGGAAGGAGAGCACAGAAGAAAAATCAATTAGTTTTTGTATGTTTACAGTAAAACACGTCTCAGACCAGTTTATAGTCTCTAAAGCTTTGGGTTGGATCCCCAAGGCAAAGTGAAACATTAGGCTTGGTAGAATGCAAGGCTTTGAATAGCACGTGTGCCCTATAGTGCATGTGCACTATAGCGCGCACACGCTATTTAAAGCCTTTTAAATTTATTTTTAAATAACACGTACGCACTTTGTAAATTTATTTTTTTTTAAAGTGTGCACGTGCTTTAATGCATACACACTATAGCATGTATGTGCTATGACTTGGCACACCCAAGCCATAGCACGTGCATGCTATAGTGTGGAGGTGTTATAGCGCATGTACACTTTTCAAAACTAGAATGAAGAAAAAAGGTGTCATCTTTTTGGCACCACAACTTGGTGTACTTACCCACAATGGAAGCTTAATCGGTTCATCTTCTGAAAATGACAAATGGCAAGATGCCATTTTTTTGTATTACAAAATTATAATAGAAAATGAAAAGAGGGCATAATATGAATCATTTAGACTCCTTCCCCTTCTCTGTTGTCACCCTATATGCCTTAGCAGCAACTATTACTAGAATTAGCCCCTCATGGTTCGGCACATGTATATTGGTGAATCTGAAGAGCCATTTTGAATGTTCCCTTGCTAGCTCCTTCATAGCATTCAACAAATTTGGCAACTCCTCCATGGCCATGTGTATACAACCATTGAGTGTCTGGAGTTCTACAATTCTATTTTGACTACTGGGAGTCACTCTGAATAGATTATCCAAAAATGTAGAAAATTTATTTTTCATTATATCTAATCCAATGAGAGCTTTTCCTTGATCATTGGTTTGTGAATCAGTGTGTAACCCTTTCATAAGTTTAAATCGTCTATCTTGAGTATTCTTTGCTTTATCCTCTATTTCTTTGAGTCCCTTCTCAGCTAACTTGATCATTTCTAGCTTGAACTGCATACTTTGGATCCATTCAAATAGAGGTTCATTCCATTTCTTCAAAATCTTTGCTTCAACTGCTTCTTTCACTTTCATCTAGATGTTCATCTTTAGAAGAGAGATGCAGTCATCACATTTGACCCTTTCTCCAGCTAGATTATTACTATTAGACATGATGTTTTCCTTTTCTACTTCCAATCTGAGGATAACATTACTAATTTGATCTATGAGAGAAACTCCTTCTGATTTGAGTCTCTTAATCCATTCTTTTCCAATCTAACTGAAGTGTCTATCCTCCTAAAGTTGAGATATGAGAGCTTTTGCTTCAGTAGCAGTAGGATTCTAGGTTACTAACACACCAGAGATAGTTGCCAGTGGGGTGGCAAGTTGCTTGATGAATTTTTTCAACTCTTCTATCTCATCTTTCATTCTGATCTTTGATAACTTAAGGCTTTCCAATTGTCCTTCTATGACTTCATTACTTGACCTCCATAGCCCAACCTTTGTGTCATGTCTGGCCTCTCCAAGATCAATTGAATGCAAAGTGAAATCATCAACCATCATGTCCTCAATTCTCCCTCCTTTATTTGGCTTGGCTATTTCCATTGTCAAATACCCTATTTCTAGATCTTGCCCAAATATTGACAAAGTCTTTTGCTTCTTAACTTTTGTCAATGCAGTCTCGAATGAACTATGAGAGATGCAGTATCTTTTGTGGAAACACTTTCATCCTTTCCAAAGTATCTTCCAATCAGGAATCTATTCCTATAACTTTGGAAGTCATTCCAAGTGATTCAATATTGAACATCTTTTTCTTAACTGGAGTTATTGCTACAGCAGTTGAAGAGAAAGGATTTTTTGAATCTTTAGAGATGAGCCTAGAAGATGTCTATCCCTTCTCGACTTGTGAAGTTTTCTTTGCTACCTCATCTAACTCAGTAGACTCGCTATTGCTACTCTTTCCATCCCCTAAGTCCACTATCTGTATAGGGGAACCAGTTGGCCTCAAAATTGAAGCACCTACTAATGGAACAGGGCTATGATGAGGAGATGGAATTGGAGTAGTATGAGGAGAAGGAACTAGGGTAGTGTGAGGAGATGGAACTAGAGTAGTATGAGGGGATGGGACCAAAGTGGAGGCACTGTCCTTTGGATCTTTCATCTTCTTCTCTTTAGTGACAGTCTGGGTTCCTATGACTCATAAGGAACCATCATGATAGGTCTTAGGTATAGGGACATTCTTGTCTAAGGGTTGATCACCTCCTCCTGAAGGTTGAGCTATCCCTTGAGTGGAAGCTATGGTCACACCTGGTGTAGCACTCTAAGATGAAGTAGGCATTACAGCTATTGGAGAAGCTTGAGTGGTTGCACCTTTACTCTGGCTCTTCCTAGTTGACCACTCAACCCATTTTCCTATTGTCTTGATGATCCTAGCCATCATGATATCAAGATTTTCTTCCACATCTACATATGGCTCAAAACTAATGGGAATCCTTCTTAATTTAGTCAAACAAGTATTTCTATACATATTTTGACTATCATCCTCCAATCCTTCAACATTGAGATCAATACCATATGTCTTTACTTGTTCCACTGTGAGCTTAGCGAAAGCACGATCTCGACTATCCAACTCATCTTTGCAATCTACCCAATAGTCTTCTATAGTGGTGACATGCTTGATCACACTCCCAATTTGTAGCACCTCTCTTGCATATCCATTTGGATCAAACATGGGTCTCACAACCTTATATTCTTAAAACTTTTACTTAGTCTTGAATGCCTTGAGCATATTTTCAGCATCAAACTAGTACTGGCAACTATAAGCTCCAAAATTCATAGGGAATTCATACCCTTTCCTTTTCAAGTTCGTGCTCAACACATTCATCTGGGTCGCTTGTCTCACAATCTCTATCAGCACAATCAGATCACTTGGGTATCTGGGTAGCTTCAAAGGAAATCCATTGAAAGCTACAATATGCAAATACAAAAAGGATGAGAACTGAATAAAGTAGTTACCAAATTGACTGATGGCCACCATTACTTCTAGGCTAAACCTCATCTTTGGGCATCCTTGGAGTTCCCTGCAAATCCTCATTGTAAACAAGTCATTAACTCTAACATATTCTGCATAGCTATTCTGTAATTGCAAACATGGATAAAATTCATAACTTTTCACATTATCAGGGAAGTTCTCTATTCTAGGAAAGCCTAGCCACAATTTTAGTGAAGCTAACATATAAATCAGGAAAGAAAACATGTAGAAAGTATTGTAAAACTTTGTGGCACTAAGGCCTCTAGATAGATGCTCACTTACCTCATATGCCCAATCAACATAATGTGTATCTAAATAGATGATTTGTTCCGAAAAGAAATACTATTCAACAAAATTGAGTGCTTCTATCTCACCTTTCAATCAATGTGAAAGAACTAGAACATCTACGATCTCGGGCTTGAGATCAATGCTGAATAGAGTCCTAGGAACCTTACTTTTAGCTCCCCATGGCTTTTGGAACTAGGACCTCACAATTTCCTTTTGCCACACCATTTTTTTTAAAGAGAACTCGAACATGGCTCCTCCTACTATCAACTTGGAAAATTCTTCTCACTTTAGAACTTGAAGGCAATTTACTACAGTTTTCCTATCAATCGAGATTAAAACTATATGTTCAAGCAACAAAATTTGTCTGGTGTTTGGGTTGTAGTGATTTATACATTTGACAATTAAATCTTAGCAGCTTGAACTACCACTGGAAATCTAGCTACTTCCACTAGCCTGCTTCCTCAGAGTTCCTCTGTTATAGGGTGAATTAGCTCTGTCCTCGACCTCCTTTGAAAATCTTGCATATTGAAGAAATGAAGCAAGGTGTCTATAACATTCTGCAATGTTGACTTAATTCCATTCAACCCATCAAAACCAACAGATCTAGTTTCCATTTTATCTGAGATAGAGATGAATTGAAACCTTAAATTTGGAAGCAACATAGAGAGTATAACTTTTCAAGATTATGAGCTTTGAAAATGCTATACAATTCAACAGCATAATAGTTCAATAAAGAAAGTGGTAATTTGAAAATCTATTATGTTTCTCTCTATATAGAAATCCTAATTCACCCGTTGATCTTCAAGATCCACACCACACAAGTGAATTAAAGGATAAACCCGTTGGATTAGTAAATGCAAGAGTTTCTAAAGGATTTTTCAATTTCTTTTCACTATTTTTGTTGGTTGAATGGTAACTTTCTTTTATTGTATACTTACTTTCCCATTTTTCACCAAATTCTGAAGAATTAAGAATGGAATACTCCATAAGGAATTATCCACTCAGCTAGATTTTGCTCAAAATACCTTCCCAAATGTGATTAACTTGTTTCCATTACCATTTGAAAGTATCTTGTGATCAATCTATGAGCCCAACATGCTTGCAGAATTGATTTTTCAATAGATGCAAAAAATTGCCTTCTAGGGTTGGAAACTTGCCGAGGAGAAAGAAACTTTTATTTTTCTTCCTTTTCCTTTATTTTCACTTTACCCTTTAATTCAAGGTGCTTCTAAGTTTCAAAAAATATCAAAAGGGTTGCAAAAGTGAAAAAGAAATCCACTTACTTGCTTTTCTATCTCACAAATGCCTTTATCAAAAAATTGACTTCATGGGTCAAAAGCTCATTGTGGAGAAGTTACTTCAGAATTTTTCGCTAGATGTGATTCTGAGCACTATAATGAATCCCGAGTGACTCCCAAGGTAGAATACTATAATGTAGGGATGATCTATCCATAAAACAACTCATTTCCTTCTTGGTTTAGCTTGTAAATCTCATTAGTTGATCTTTATAGAAAATCGCCTTCATGTGTCAAAAATCCAATGAGGAGAAGGCAATGTTGGATTCTCCACAAGCTTCATTTTCTTTATGTGCAAAATATGATAAGCCACGAACAAGTTCATCCCCGGAAATAACTTTGTGAGAATCATTATAAAACACAAGAATCTCCATTGAATTAAGTTCTAGGCTACCCACAAATTCACCACAACAAGGAAAACCCACCTGGTTATGTAATGTGGGAGAAGAGAAAAGGTGAAAAACCTAATGGAGAAACTTTTCACTTGAGGGGAAAGAACTAGACTTGGACATACCCAGACCAAACTAAGACACAAGATCATTTTCCACTTTGTAAAATGGGTACAGGATGAAAAGTGGAGCAACAAAAAACAAGATGGTGTGTATAGAGAGTCGGGCCACTCAAACCATCATTGTTGAGAAACTAGCCTCTTCTACCTCAACCATACTCTCGCCTTCCACCTACAACCTCTCAGAGACACTTGAAGAAAAAAAAAAGTATCAATAGATTAGAATCTAAATCATAATCAAATAAAATATCATCACAAATGTGTAACACTATAGCATCAAATTAATAAACAATTCTTCAATATTTCTATTGCATTATACCAATTATGTGACTTCATGATAAAAGTAAAATCATTTTATAAATTCATGATATGAAGAAATTAACATGGAAAATTTTCTCTGGAGGTTGAAAATATCTTTAAATTATTTTAGTTTAAAAGACAAAAAGTATGTCAATGTATCAACATAAGTTGAATCCAACTAAAACTAGTGAACAATTTGCAGATGTCAGTAGAAACTCCTACAAAATAAGAGTTTTAAGGGGTGAGTCCTAACATCTTCCTTTGTCATTAAATATTCTTATGAAATATCAAAATAAATCATCAAAATGGATAATGAATCACAATCAAGCGACTCTTTATAATGACCTAATTATTTGTTTTGAAGAAAATAATTAGTAGATGTTATCCCCTTCCAATATCTTTGATAGCAGTGTAGTTTTTTGTTGCATCTGATCTTCATATAGATAACGTGCAAGTACAAATATTGTGCATCCTCTTCGTAATGATATGAAAAGAAAAACAAAGTTTTAGTTCAAAATTCAAATACTTGAAAATCACATTATTCACTATACTATGCCAAAACAAAGATAATAATAATGAATTATTGAAGATCTTTTAAAGTTACGTGCGGTCATTCTTATTGACATAAGGATGGTTGGAAATTACGAATAAGACATAGATTTTGATGGATTTGATTTTGTTATCTTATCTTTCTACTGAGTTTGAATCTATTAGTATGTATATCTTTCTACCAATTTCTTTTATAAATGTTAATTTTTATTTTTTCATTTATACAATTTGAAAACAAATATTCGTATAACAGAAACAAAATTATTCAAATAGCATTTAATTTATTCTCTGAATTTACAATTTAATAAATTCAAAAGCCATATTGGAATGTACAGGATTAGCTGTTGATATATCTGCGTATGGTGGAGAATATACATGAGCAACATGTCATGTGCAATCTTTGTCAATAATTCCTGCATTAATATAGACAGGCACTCACCGAAAGAAAAATGTTTATTGGTCTGCTTGTGAACCCACACCTCGGCAAACCCACGCATGCTTTGCTTCATTGATTTGATGCCAGAACGACTAAGATCAGAAGATGCCCACCATAGAAAGCAGTTTTGTACAAAAGTGAAGGACATCCGACACTACTTTTATCGTTTCAACGACAGCCTCAAAATCTAATCATATCATGTTAACCTTGAATGGTTGGTTTGAGTTTTTCTTTGGCATATATACTGAACATGTTCTTCACTTTACTCACAAAGCATTCCCTCTTCTCCAGCATTCTCTTATTGTGCAATGGCAAGGAACAAAGGAAATCCCCAAGTCCATATTGTGAGGCACATAATCAGAGCCCTCTGTAGGGTTGCCAATTCAATGAAGGCAGATGGATTTGCTCTTTCTTCAAAGAGCAGAAGATCACATTTGAGCGCAAGAGATGAGTCGCTGAACAGATCGTGTGGTGGCCTCCCTGGCGATGTCCCAAAGGGACACTGTGCAGTGTATGTTGGCAGTGAAAGATGTAGGTATATCATCCCCACTAAGTATTTCAATCATTCTCTATTCCGGGCACTGCTGGATAAGGCAGAGGAGGAGTATGGATTTGATCACCAGATGGGACTTACAATTCCCTGTGATGAGGTCTCTTTTCAGGACGTGATGTCCGTGTTGGGGGAAGAGGTGTAGAATTAGAAGAGGTGAAGGCGGAACTCATTGTCATCCCTCCCTCAATAGAAATAGGCCATTAGAAAGACATTATTGTACACAATCAGAATTCATTAAAATGTATATTTGAAAAACAAAATCTATGAATTCGTCAACTGACTTGATGTTTTTCTTTGACCCTGCTCTTGAGTTTTAGTTTATATCTCTCTGGATGTAATGTTGCCTTAAAAAAAAAAATTTGAGAAGAAATTACAATATCTAAAAGATTCTATCACCTCAAATTTTCATGAGTATTATAACTACAAATTGTCGGACATATATATAGATCACTTGTAAAATGAACCCTTTAAGTGATTATGTTTACAAATATCACTAATTAAATTAGTCTGTCATCATCTAACTGAATTTGAAGTTTCGACTTTAAATCTTGTCAACAATAGACTTTGTGACAAACCTATGCCACAACTCATACATTCAAATTGAAAGGCAATAAGTTGCAAATGATAGGTTTATTCATAGAAATTGACCTAAATTTTGGAGTTTCATTTGCAAGCTCATCCTTAAACATAACATGGTAAGGGGAAAATTAAGCTTGGGAAAAAAAAAGTCAGTTTTGACTATTTAACACTTTTAGCTCAAGAACCAAGCTTTAGTGTGTGATGTTTAAGCCATCCACATTTGGAATGTCTCCAATTATATGTTCCTATTTTAAACTAGATATTTCATAGCTCATAGACCAAAGTTCATATGAGCTCATCAATTGATTTGAAGTTTTTCTTTGACTATGCTGTTGTGTTTTGGTTTATCTCTCTAGATGTAATGTTGCCAAAAATATAATTAAGAAGAAATTATTGTCTCCAAGATATTATATCATTTAATTTTTTATGAGTGTTATAGTGACTAATCCAACATATATATGTAAATAACGTGTGAAATGAACCCTTCAAGTCTATGTTTACAAATTCCACTAATTAAATTAGTCGATCACCATCCAACTCAATTTGAAGTTCCAACTTTAAACCTTATCAACCATAGACTTGGAGAGAACCCTATACCATAACTCATACAAACAAACTTTAAGGCAATAAGCTCCAAAAGATACACGTATTCCTAGATAGTGACCTAAATTTTGGAGGTTTATTTTCAAGGTCATCCTTAAACATAATACAAGAAGGGAAAAATTTAGGTTGAGAAAAAAAGTCAAGTTTGACTATTTAACACTTTCATATATGACTATTTAACACTTTCATATATATATAAATAGTCAAGTTTGACTATTTAACACTTTCATATATATATATATATATATATAATAGAAAAAGAAAAAAATAGAAATACACAACATAAAGATACTTTAGGAGATGAGGCCTCACACCTAGCATATCAACATACCACCAAAGTTCACATAATATTAGCTACTACAGAGTTCTCAATGCATCGCAAGAACAAAAGATACAATAAAGAACAATAGAAGAATGCAAAGAGTCAAACTTTAGTGTGTGATGCTTAAGCTATCCACATTTGGAATGTCTCCAATTGTATGTTCCTTTTTTAAACTAGACATTCCATAGTTCATAGACTAGAGATTGAGATAAATATAATTTATGCTCTATTCTTACATGAGATTTTTTATATCACCTTTTAAATTATAACTATTTATGAATCTTTCTTTTTTTATTTCATTCAATTATAATGTAATGATAAAAAATACATTTCAATCAAATATTGGTTTCATGAGAACAATAGTTTAGAAACAAATCATATCAAAAGATTAGTAAATATTGCAATGGAGATTACTTAGGGGTATATTATCTACATACAACATGTATAGTTATCACTCATGTTACACATTAACACATTATCATCTCTTGTACATATAAGTAGACCTACATTTATAGGCTAGTGCCTAGCTCAAGCATAATGGTGAGCAAGATGGAGTAAAATTGCAAGGAACATATGAGTACGATTGTGAATATGGTAATAACTAGTTATTATGTGTAAAGAAAAAGAAATACTTATGAAGTAATAAAATAAATGGGGTGTCTAAATGGATTTCATATGAATGTGTTTATGTAAAGAAATTTTCATGAGTATTATTTCTAGCAATTAGCCATGTATTTTCATTACTATTATAACTAACAATTATACATATATTTTCAATCAGCATGTAGATAAAATTGTAATATGGACATTTAGGTCAGTATGTTTATGCCCACTATTAATTAACTTAGTCAATCATCATCCAACTAATTTGAAGTACCAACTTGATACTCTGTCAACCATAGTAATTGAGACAACTCTATATCACAACACATAAATTCAAACTTGAATGCAATAAGCTCCTAATGATAGGCTTATTTTTAGAAGCTAATGTAACTTTTTAGAATCATTTTCAATGTTTCCAACTAAGTATTCCTCTTTAAATTAGATGTTTCATAGTTTATACACCAAAGGTAAAGAAAAAGTATATTTTATTCTTACATGAGATTTTAGATCTCTTATAATTACTTATGAGTCTTATGTTTATCTTCAATCCATTTATAGTGCAATGATAGAAAGTACATTTCAATCAAGTATTGGTTTTATGAAAATAAAATTTTACAAACAAACACAAAGCCATATAGGAACCATATCAATAGAGTATAAAATGTTCCAATGCTGATTACTCGAGTGTATATTATCTACATAAAACATGGATAGTTCTCAGTTATGTTACCCGTTAATAAATGATTATCTCTAAAAAACATTATTATTACACTTAAAGACTAGCTCGATATAAATGTGAGCAACAACATGAAGTGAAGTTGCATTGAGTGTACAAATATGTTGATTGTGAATATGGTAACAACTAATTCTCATGGGTATAGAAGAAGTACTTATGAAGTAACAAAATGTGTTGTTCAAATTTATTTCATACATGTATGTGCTTATCTTCACAAAGGACAACAATCTATGCTTGTGCATGAGTAAGGGTGTAGGGTCTAATTTTTAGTTACTGTATGTAGGATGGTAACTCTTGGGGCTAGTGTAACTTGACTTAGGTCAACCCAATCAAAAGGAATAACCTTGATTTATCCTACATAATTTTTTGTATGATTCACATGTGAGGTTGAAGTTGGTTAAGAAGGCATAAATCAAGATGACATCAATGCAATTAGGGGGTCAACTACCATAAATACTCTATTCTAATTTGGTTGTGTCACTATTTCATAAAGAATGGTCTTACATTGTATGGATCATTTGACTAGATGAAATCAAATACTATTTAAGGTAGTAAATACTTATATCCAACATTTAATGCAACATTTCATAAGGATAATCATATTTAAACATTTTAATTGTTAGCAATATTATCACAGTCGAGGAACTAGCTCATAACAACCTAGCTTATGGGTGTAGCCTTATTTAAGAATGACTTTATCATTTGTATATTCTTGTCTTTTGTAATTTGTTTCTATGGAAAAGGTTGTATTAATATAAACAAAAAAGATAATTAAAAGAGGGAACACTGCTACCCTTTCTTATAGTTATCAAAGCTTGTAATCAATTATCTTGATGAACTAAATTATGCCATTCAATAATATATATTTAAATATATTCTTAAAGAAAATTCAATTATATTTATAATTAAGTTGACTTGATTGACAAGAGCTCCTTGTTATGAAACATGAGGTTACAAGGTCTAATCTCTTCCTAGCCCACATGATACAATTTATCATTTTCCTAAACTCATCAAGTGACAACCTCTCTCATAGTGCAGCAGCAGTTAGTTGGAAAGGTATATTTAAATTTTGAATGCAAAATTTGTTTGTGCGATGGAAAAAATAGACAAAATTGAAAACTATTGTAGTAGGAAGCTTTAAAAAGATAGAGATTGGTGTGCAGCTCCAAAATGGTTGGAAATTTTCAAGTTTATAGCAGCAACTCTAGTTAACCATAGAAGAATTTTTTGTAATCTAACTCTGAAGTATTTTATAAATGTAATTTTATGATTAATAGAAATATGTATCTGATCTCTAGCTATCTTTTTGTGTATTTCCTGTTGTTTGAGAACAAAAAACAGCTCTGTGTAATTAATTTTTGATTAATTTACATCAACCTCTTTTCAAGGCTATGATAAACAACATTAGACATATAAAATACTTTGCTCCTTCAAAGAACATTAGCTCTAGGAACATTGCATATTCACTAAACTACATTGTGATTGGGAGGATTTTCATTTTTCATTAATGGATGTGTTCCTATGGTGGAGAATATACACAAGGAACATGTCATGTGTGGTGTCCATTTTAATCAAGTTCTTCATTAATATATGCAGGCATTGAATGGAAAGGTAATTAGAATTGGTTTGATAGTGATCCGTGCATGAAGGGAAATGAGAGCATCCCAGAAATTCATCTGAGATCAATATGCACATCCTATATACAATAATTTCTTGTACAACTTCTAATCAGCAAATACAAGTGCATACTACTATGCCATAAAAGTGGAAACAGACATAGTTGATTTCCCACAATTAAAACCTTAAAGGAAAGTAATTGCAATTTACTAATCTAAACAAAATTCAGCAGCATTACAACATACAGATTATTACTCTACAATCATAGAACTAGAAGAATAAGACAAAATAGAGAACACAGATATACGTGGGGAAAACCTTTCCAAGTAAAAAAACCCCACCCTCCAAACCATCAAGCTAATGTATTATTCAATAACAAGTTACAATACATTTTTAGCCTTCAAATGGAGATTACATCTTGCTCCATTCTAGAGAAAATCCGGCAGCATAACCCTGTGCAAATAACTTCCCATCTCTCTGCATTCTCTACAAAAATGCTTTGTACTTATAGAGTTTTCATACAAGAGGAAACAGTTTCTAAAGCATCTACATTCAATGCATCTACAAATTATTTTAGAAACTTCCTTATGCACAACCCTTGCATAAAACAAAATATAAGAGAATAAAACACCAAAAAACATAAGCTTTCTGTTTTTCTACTCCAAGTCTTTTCTTGTGGAAGAATCTAGCTTCATTTAGCAACTTTCCAAGAAAGCACAAATAAAGCAATAAAACTTGGTAAGTTTGGGTCACCTTATCCCAACAGTGCACACCTAGGCAAGCCCATGCATGCTTTGCTTCCTTGATTTGATGTCCGAACGATTGAGATGCCCACCATAGAAAAATACGGCACTACAAGGAAACTCAGTGCCACTCTTATTGTTTCAACAAAACTCCAAAGTTCTAATCATATTGTGTTCACCTTTGGCTATGGATTTTATAGCTTTCTTTTGACATCGTTTTCCAATTTTTAAGTTCATATCTCTCTGAATGTAATCCCTGTAACTAGTCTTTCGTCTTGCATATAATAAGGTTTTCAAAGCATCTCTATCATAAATATGACAAATTTTCTTGTTTGTTATCTCACTAAATCGCAAGCATCATACTAGAGGGAACTAAAACTTCTTAATTCATAATAAAGCACAATCATGTGAGTAGATTGTATGAACTAAATTGTCTCAGTTTCACTATCTGAAATGGTTGTTTTTAGAAAATGATGAGTATGAAATTATTCATTCCAACATCTTTAATGTAAGAGTAATATGCGGATTCATTTGGTCTTTATTGAGATAACAAATTTTTACCTAAAAAATGAAACTTTCATTTATGATCTAAAATAAAAATATTTTTTCAGTTATAAATTTTTTTAGATTAGTAATGGGTCAGAAGTTATATCAATATGGACCAGCTATCCTCCCTACAAACTGTATAGTTCACCAATTTTCAAAAAATCAAAAACATCATGGATTTCTCTGAAAATTTCAGCATTTGATCTTCATGATCTACATAGTTTGTAGTTGAAAACAACAACAAAAAATGGAAAAAAATTCACTGCGTTTTCATAAATCTCGAAAAAAAAAGTTTTAATGTGTCTTGTCTTTAGTACATTTTGTCTGGAGATTAGTTGTCCCTATCAATATGTGGTTCAAGTAAACCAAAACTCACAAAGGCTTACAAGTTACCACTTTTGTAGAATGTTTCCTATATTACATGAACATTTTGATTAAAAAAATTGAATCAAAATAATTTATTAATTTACACATTATACACTTTTATTTAGTAAAATATTGTAGGCATAAAAATAAATTTTTCCAATAAGTTATGTTAATGATAAGTCACTAAAAAAACTAGTTAAGTTTTTCATACATACTTTGTTAAAATAATCACATTCAATGTTTTAATAATGAAAGGAAAAAAATAGGATAATTATATTCAATGTCCTATAAGGATAATCATATTTAAATATGACCTCAATTTGAACTATTATCTCATAAGCTTAAATAGTATATCTTAATTCCCGTTACAAAATTGATTAAAGATTCTTAATTACTTTCTTAACTAGTCTTAAAACATTATCTCTATCTTTTAATATTATTATTTGATTTAGTATTTTCTCTACTCATTTTAGCAATTTCGTTAAAATTGAGAGTCATTTTTATTTTCTTCTTTAATTATAGCTTTTTCCTTATATAGGTCTCTCATTTTTAGAATCCTACGACCTAGTATCATTCTTAGATTAATTGATACTTTTTTCAATTAGTTTGGTTCCTTTTTTATAGCAAGGTATTCTTGGCAAGGTTTTCATTTTCTTTCTTGTCTATGGCTTCATTTTAAATGGGACACCTTCCGCTTTTGTTGTTGTAACCTAAGAAATTTTTTCCTCTAATTACACCAAAAATGGGAAGGCTTTCTTTGCTTAAAAATCTTATTTAGTTTCAAGGTATTGTTTTCCATTTTCATACTTTACCTTCTGGGTATGACAAGGTAAGAGCCTCATGCATTAGCATTGTTCATCCTTCTTTTTGTTTATCCTAGTGATATAGGAGATAGGAAATAGGAATCATTGTAGTTGAATTGTTGGCTTATGTCTCTTTTTTCATTTCATGTATTGTTTTGTATTTTGACTATTTAACTTTCTTCCCTTAGTATTCCCAATATTTTCTCTCTCCTATTATATGAGGTAGTATTTATATTTTTTAAATAGAGGACCTATTTTGAGTTAGGCATAATCATGGAAACTATCATAAAGTTAGGTGGTCCTATAACACAATCAACATTTGAAAGGCCAGTAATAGGGAAGCATTTTTTTAGAATTTTGGGTAAAGAATTTATCTTTAGTATTGATCGATACAGAGTTCTCTTTGATATTGCATTAATGTTTATTTCTATAGTTCATATGGTAAAAGCATAAAAATATGGTATAGAATTTTCATGTAGGAGACTGTATAAGAGTATCTATCTTGTAGGTCATGAGAATGTTTTGATTAACATCAACAAAGCTTGGTTGTTGGGCTAGAAAGATCTTTATTTTGGTTTGCAAGTTTCATAGTTTATAGTTTAGACTTATTTTAGCTTTAGGTTTGGATTTCTTAAACTATTCAAAGAAAATTGCATGTTTTGATTGATTTTTGATTTTGTAAGATTGTGGTGGGACTCTAGCCATTGGGGTTAGAGTTTTCTTTTCTGCTACTTGGTTGTTATGGCCCAGAGAAGTGATGATCTATACTTTTTTTTAAATGGGTTCAAGACCCTCTTCCTACATTTTCTAATCAAAACATTAACAAAGCTTGAATGATTCCCAAACCCTACAACTCTGACTTAAAAATGGCTGAAAGGTTTAATATTCCCTTTTTTTCCTATAGTATTTACTTCAGCCCAAAAGAGATTTAGCAATTGGAAACCTAAATGTAGAATTTCTGATGCATTTCATCCATGTGAGATACCCTCACTCTTTTGGATGGATTGACAAATTTAAGAGATGACTAGGCCAGTTTATGGGAGGATATCAAAAACATAGATCTTGAATTCATCAGTCCTAATGATCCCTACAATGAATCATTTGATTTGGATGTCACTATTTCTCCATAATGATTTCATTTTGATAATGGTTAATCTATGAACATGTATTATTACTTGGAATGAACATGTTAAGAGAGATGATATTATACATATCATAAATTTTGGTATCGGCTAATATGATTTTTTATTTGTTCACTTTGGAGTTGTGTGTTGATCATGGCATTCTTTGTAGTAAGACTAAACTTGCACTTAATTCTGAGAATTCTTTTAAATTCTTTAATTTTCTAGAAATAGAATACATTTTTCAGGTGTGAGGGCATATGTAGTAAATAATCTTTATTTTTTAAAACAATCATGATAAAAATGTCTACATTTAGCTTAAGACATCTAACCAAGATCTTAGTCAAGATTGAGAGATAGGTTTTGCAGGATAAGATTAATTAGTGAAACAAGGCTATTAACTAGGAAATACTCATGATGAATAAAATTGGTTATTTTACATATGAAGATTGTAAGTGAAATACAAAGGATACATGTCCCATCTCTTATCCTTTGTTTTCTATTGAGATGGGTTCTCTCATTTTAAATTTTAATATTAAAAAGTTTGGCCTAAAGGTCTATTAACTATGAAAAAACCATAACAACTCATAATTTGTATTTGATTAAAATAAATCTAAAACATAAATATAATTACATCTTTAAACAATATAAACATCTAGTGCATCTAATCATCCATTGATTTAACTATAATTATGTGACATATAAATTAAATACATCAAAACATATAAAGCATTAGTTTAAATGAACATCTAGAAAACAAAATCCTAAATGAACATCTAAATATCAAAAAAGGAAGGAGAGAAAAAGAGAGGAAGTGAGGAGAGAGAAAGAGAGAAGGAATAAAGGGTGGAGAGAGAAAGAGGAAAGGAGAAGAGAGAAAGAGAGGAAAGATAAAGAGGAAGGGGGTAAAGAAAGGGAGGATAGATAAAGATAATGGGGGGAGAGAAAGGGTGGATAGAAAAAGAGAAGTGAGACCATGAGAGGAGAGAGAGAGAGAGAGGGAGGGAGGTATGAGAGAGAAAGAGAGGAGCAAGAGAGAGTAAGGGAGGAGAGAGAAAAGGAGGAGAGACAAAGGTAGGAGAGAGGAGGAGAAGAGAAAGAAAGAGAGAAGAGAGAAATAGGAAGGGAGGAGAAAGAAAGGGAGTAGAGAAGAAAAAAGGAGAGAGAAAGAGGGAGGAGAGAGAAAAGGAGGATAGAGAAAGAGAGGAGAGAGGAAAGAATGACAATGAAAGAGATGAGAGAGAAAGAGGAGCACACTCTATGATCTATTATTAGAACAATAAAAGAATATTGCAATCACATGACTAAATTGCATAAACTGAAACATCTTCCATTTTCATGATGTAATATTACTTTTTGATGAAAAGATAAATAGGCACTCATTCATTTCATCTTTAGTGCACAAGTACCTTTGATGTTTATATTGGTAGCATAATTTTACAAAATTGGAACAAAGTCTAGTTTGTGACAATATAATAAAATTATTTTCTTATATTCAATCGTAGTATTATATTAAATGGAATATTTGATTAAATAAAATCAAATATTTTTAAGTTTAATGAAATATGTACTTTTATATCTTGTATGAAATTATACACATAAAAAATAAAAATTCCAATAAGTTGTTTTAATTTTAAAATTCTTTACAAAAAATTAATCATGGTTTTCATTTTTTTTAGAAAAAAAATTCTAACTAATGTTTTTTACATAAGATCAAACATTTTAAGATTTAAAATTATAAGTTAATGATGTCACATACTATGACCTATTCTCATATGTGTGATCTTGTTTGAGATAAATATGGCCTCTTCTAACACACTTGTCCCCCACTATATCTAATTATCAAGCAATGAATTGTGTAGAAAAGCTCATTAAGACATAGTAGGAAAGAGGGAATACAACTAACTTTTCAATAGTTTTTCTTTCATTAATGATAAATCGATTTTTGAGGGTGCCCAAAATCCATTATATTCTTAGGTCAAATAGGATATGCATAGTTGAATAAATAAACCAAAAGACAACAGTAGAAAAATGAAAAATAAGGAAATAAGTAGGAACTAGCCTTTGTTCTAGACACATCTTGCAAAATACCATACAAAAAAATAGAACCAACCACAACTCAAAGAAGTTTGAAGTTAAGTCTACATAAAAGGCTCAATAGAAAGATTTGACCCAAAAGGGGCATTCTAAGATTATTTTAACTAGAGCTAGAACATTTTAAACCATAATGAACCTTTAAAAAGTTTCACCAACCAAACCATTACAAATTGAAGTGAAATCATTGGCCAAGTGAATATATACAAAAGATAACCCAAGAACCTCCTAATGAGATGATATCCTTTTTTATAATAGATTGGTTGACCATGATGAAAATGATCCAACAAAGGTAGAGACACCTCACTAAGAATCAACCATAGCAACTATATGAAGAAAGTTTTCTATAGAAGATAAGAACAAAGCTCTTGTCTTTGGTTACACAAAATGAGCCTCAATTTCCAAACACATCAAATCTAGCTTATAATGTCATGTTCAAAAGAAGCTCATCCTAACTAATAATCTCACCTTTAAAATCAACTTAGTATTCAATGCTCTCAAAATCTTTGTAATAATCATCCTTGTCACCTTCCAAATTGATCTTTCTCATAGAGATTCAAAAACCTTCACTTCTTCTCACCACATTATTGAATTTATGTCTCAAACTTTTTATATATTGAGTAGTTGGCATTCTCTAGAGTCGTTGAGGTGTTACTAGTTGTATAAAACATAAAATGCAATCCACTAAAATATAATTGTTAATATAAGAGAGACACATATAACACAGATTTATACAAAAATGGTTGAGTTTTTATCTAGTAATGATCAACAATCTTTAAGATCTATAAGATATTCAATAAATTGTTATCTACAATTAAAAAAATTATTGCCCAAATCAATAAACAACTATAGTCTAAAAATTAAAATTGAAAATATATAAACAATAACATATTAGACTATCTAATAAACAAATTAGATCATGACACATAATTTAATTTACTTAAAAAGTAGATTATTCATATTTACTAAATATACTTTTAATTTTTTTTTATAAATTAAATTATTCACATATTTATATGATTTCTGAAATGATATTAAACTGAAAGGATAAATATGATAAGTAAGCTCTTTTATTTTTTAATAATAAAACCAATAAACCACGGAGAAACTAATGTAGCATTTATATGAATTTTGAAAATCTAAAAGCTCCCGGCACCCTTTAAAACTTAGTCACAAGACCTAGTTGGGAGTATTTGTTAGCGCGAAACTGCTTTAAACCATGTAATTTCTGTTGCTTTTCCAGGCTTCCCAAAGCGAAAACATGAAAACAAGGTTACAAAATTATATTGCAATTTTCACGGTTGTCAGTGGATGTCTTCGTATGGTGGAGAATATACACAATCAACATCTCATCCGCTGTCTTTTTCAATCAAGTTCTTCATTAATGTAGACAGGCATTCACTATTGAGGAAAAGTTAATTTGTCTGCAAATGAGGCTACAGTTGGGGAGTTCAATTAAGATGTGATTCCTTGATTTGAGGTGAGAACGACTGAGATGCCCACCACAGAAAGCGACTATGTAAAATGGTTATCTACAATTAAAAATTATTATTACCCAAATCAATAAACTATAGTCTAATGTATAAAATATAAAATATATACATAATACCATATTAGGCTATCTTATATACAAATTAGATCATAGGAGATAATTTAATTTACTAAAAAAATAGATAGCAAAACTTAGAATAACCACTAATATATAATATAAAACTATTTTTAAATATTAATTAAATATAATTTTCATTTGAATTTTTTATTAATTGAATTATTCATATATTTATATGATTTTTGAGATGATATTAAACTAAAAGAATAAATATGATAGACAAACGTACTCTACTAGGGTTTGTACAACTTCCATCTGAGCCATCCCTGGTTTTCCGCCTATCATACCGCATTTACTACGGGAAGAGTTTTCATTTATAATGGCCTCGGCCTTCTCCGGCTCAGTAGTTGATGCTAAAGCTGGAGTTACTATTTTTGGAGAGAATAGTGCCACCAAACAAATGACCAGGCAAATTCATCCCCAAGGTGTTTCATGAGCTAATTCCTTTCCTAATATTGTTTTGAATGTCAAGGAGTTTGATAGTGTATACACTTGGTTAGAATAGCAAACCCTCATTGGGTATTTTGTGGGTCACATTCCTTCTTAAAGCATGTTGTGAGAATGGGTTTCTAAGGTTTAGACACCTCAGGGTGTTTGCCTCGAAGGCATTCAAAGCCTTTACCAAAGGCTTTATCCTTTTTCACTTTGGCAACTTGGGCCAAGCTAAATGTGTGTTTGTTCGTGGTCCCTAGATTGTTAGGTCCTCCCTTCAATGTTGGTCATGTGATTTTGTTGTTTCTGATGATAGCAAGCTTAAGGTCCCTATTTGGGTGGACTTCCCTAGATCATCTATCCCATGCTGGTCATTTTTGTTAGCCATTGTGCAAACCATCAGTAAGGTTGTTTGCCTTGAACTAGACAAGTTTTTCAATGCTTGACCCCAGCATAGGGTTTGTGTTGAGGTCGACCTATCTAGGGACCTCAAAGACTCCATGCATATCTAGATTGGTGGTACCACCTTCACTCAAAAGGTGCTTTACCTAAACCTTCTGAATACTTGTTATCAATGCTACTCTACTAAGCACAAGATTAGGGATTATCCTTTGTTGGATCGCAACTGTCCACCTATTCAGAAGCCAAGCTAGCTATGACCACTAAGAAATATGAATGGACTATGGTGGTGAAAAAAGGAAAGGGTTTGGCTATGGATAAAGTGATCTATTTGCCTATGGATAATGGTAGACCTAGCTCAAGCCTAGTTCAACTAGAGCCTTCTGTCCCTTTGCTTCCTCTGCCTCTCGTTTCAAACCTTAGAGTGCAGGGCATAGTGGGTGTTCATACACCTAATCCTTGTCCTTTATGGACTCAAGCACTACAAGTGGCTTCGATGATTTCTCAACAAACCCTACATCACTCTCATAGCCTAGATGGTCGCAATGAGTATATTGATAATGGGGAGAAGATTTGGAGGGTCATCTCTCTTGATAACTTTTCGTTTAATGCTCCCACATTTTTGTATAATAGTTTCTCCTTTCTTGGAGTTGAGGATGACATGCAAGCTAGTTTATCATGAATTCCCTCTCATGGAATGTGCTGGGGCTAATAGACCTCGCTAGAAAATATTATGTTTGTGACACCAAGCGTCGACTTGGAAATCTTGATGTGCTTTGTTCACAAGAAGTTAAAGTTTTAGGGTTTCTCCTTACCTCATCTTGTAAGGTTATTTGGCCAAACAATATCCTATTTGCTTCTCAGCTTGAGGCTAGTTGAGGTGGAGATATTACTCTTCTTTCCCCTTGTTTACTTTCTTCTATTATTTCACATGGATCTGACCCTCTGCATAGGGTGGTTTGGATTTTATTATCTTTTCATAATCATTCTTTTGGTATTATTAACATTTATGCGCCTAGTGATGTTATTGAGAATTCACACATGTGGCATTGGTTGGTAGATCATTTTTCCACCTACAACCTAGGTATTTTGTGGGGTCTTCAATATGGTTGAGCTGGCTACTAACAAGGAAGGACTTTTTCCTTTTAGATGGAAAGCTAGTGAAAGAGAGGCTTGGTTTTACATACTGAACAAGCTAGGTCTTTTTTATCCCAATGCTAGCCACAACCACCACCACCCAGATGAGGCTTGGCATACATGGTCCAATTTTTGAGCTAGGTCCAATAGAGTCTAAAAGAGACTTGATAGGGCTATGATTTCTACATAGTTCTTTTTTTTGTTTTCTCACAAGTATGCCCTACTTATCACACCTCTATTAGATCTATCATGGTCAAATCATTCCCCCATTATCTTTTCTATCATTTGGCAAACAACTCAGCTTCTTCCTTGTAAAACCTAGTTTTACCTGAAAACTTCTTTGTTGTCCCATCCATCAACCATTGCCCATATTCTTCAAGTCTAGAATCTTGAGCCTCAACCCCACACCAAGGTTGGGTGGATTCAATATGAGAATGACAAGTAGATATCCTGTATATTGTGAGGTTTCTTCACATTTATGGTAGATAGTTGGCTAAGTACTGTAGAAGATCTTACGGAGCCACAACTAAAGATCTATGTATGGCCTACAAAGCCCTCACTATGAATTCATTTGATATAGATCTCCATGTTCGGCTTGTATTTGTTCAACACTAGAAAGAAGTTACAAACAGTTATGTTGCTCAAGGAGCTCAGATCAAGGCTTGTCTCTATTGGCAGAGGTCGGTGATTTGGCTTCTAATGAATTTTTTAATGTTGTGCAGGCTCATCATTCTGCATTTGGCATCAAACGCATCCAAGAAGACCAATAGGTTCTTACTAACCTACCAAATATTCTCCAAGAATTTTGC
Source organism: Cupressus sempervirens (assembly GCA_028749045.1). Lineage (NCBI taxonomy): Eukaryota > Viridiplantae > Streptophyta > Pinopsida > Cupressales > Cupressaceae > Cupressus > Cupressus sempervirens. The sequence goes on along the minus strand of CM053787.1, from coordinate 11,779,158 downwards.
ACCACTATGAGCAAGTTTTCATGACTCAGGGGTCATTTGATGCATGTCACCAAGATTTACAAGTTTTCCTTGCTGTCACTCCTACTAGGCTTTCTCTTAAGTAATATGATTTTTTTGAACAAAAGTTAACACTTGTGGACCTGAAGGAAGCTGAGATTTCAATGGCTAATGACAGGGCCCCTAGTTGTGATGCTTTTCCTTATGAGTTTTGCAAAATCCTATATGACGATATTGGCCCTTATTTGCTTTAGGTGCGTCACAAAGCTTACAATTCTAACTCCCTAGGTAGACTTGTAAACGAGGGTAATATTAAGTTCATACCTAAAGTTGGGGATCTCAAGGAAATATGCAATTGGAGGCCCATCACTTTTTTGAATGTCTCCTACAAGATCATTGTTGAATCCCTCTCTCTTAAAATTTGGTATTTTCTCCATTAGATTGTTCGACCTAAACAAACTGGTTTCATCAAGTCCTGATATATTTTCGATAACATCATTGCTATTTGGGAAGGTATGGAATTGGCTCGACAATCCAAGCAATAGGCTTTATTTCTCAAGATTGATTTTGCCAAAGCTAATGATCAGATTGAGTGGCCTTTCATCTTGGCCATGCTTTAAGCTCTAGGATTTGGTCCACTCTTTTAGTAGTCTATGCAGATGCTTTTTGAGGATGCCTCTACTTGCATCACCATTAATGGGAGGCAATCTGAAGCTTTTGGGCTCTTTAGATCTATTTGTCAATGTTGCCCTCTTGCAACTTCACTATATGTGTTGGCGACTAAAGGTTTTGGCTATCTTCTTACAATTTCCATTTCTTAGGGTCTAGTGCATGGCATCTCTCTTCCAAAGTCCTCCACACAACTTGTTAATGGCTATTTTGTAGATGACTCCTTCCTTACTTTGGTGAAAGATGAAGACAATATTGCCAATGCCTTGCCATGCTCGGATACACTAGTACATTTGCGCTCATTTTTTGACCATTATTGGTCAAAACTTTGACCCAGGTTGGTCAAAATTTGGACCAACCAATTGGTCAAAAAAATTCTTGTCAAAATTTTGACAAACTTATTGACTGGTCAAAATTTTGACCAATACATTGGTCAAAAACTTTCAAAATTGCTGGCACAATTTCTACCAAGCATTGGTCAAAATTTTGATTAAATGTTGGTAGAAAACTACACACCATTGGTCAAAATTTTGACCAATGACCAATGCTTGGGGGGTTTTCTATGAAGCATTGGTCAAAATTTCAACTAATTCTTCATAGAAAACCCCCCAAGCATTGGTCAAAATTTTGACCAATGCTTAGTCATTTTTTTTTAGAGAAATCAGCAGTTATGAGATGATCAATCAAGAGGAAATAGTTGAGAGCTTAGAGTGACACAATTTTTAGATGATCATATGAAATGAAATGGGCATGCGAGCAGAAATAAACTAGAAAGACATTGTGTATAGATGAAGGCATGAAATGGATGGTTTTGGAGCACTTACCACAAACACTCAACATTCAATACATATCATCATTCGAGATCAAATAGGTGTGTGGGATTATACACATAGTGAACAATAAAGGAGGGAATTGAACCCTTCCTAAGGCTCACACTTGTTGAGGTCCACTTCAGCAATTTCATAAGAAGGGCCATTGCTGAAGTGGACCTCAACAAGTGTGAGCCTCAAGAAGGGTTCAATTCCCTCCTTTATTGTTCACTATGCATATAATCCCACACACCCATTTGATCTCGAATGATGATATGTACTGAATGTTGAGTTTCTTTGCTGAGTGCTCCAAAACCATCCATTTCATGCCTTCATCTATACACAATGTCTTTCTAGTTTCTTTCTGCTCACACGCCCATTTCATTTCATATGATCATCTAAAAATTGTGTCACTCTAAGCTCTCAATTGTTTCCTCTTTATTGATCATCTCATAACTGCTGATTTCTCTAACATAATTAGTTTTTTCCTAACATGTCACCTGCTAATATAGTGATTAATAGTAAATACTATGATTTATCTTGATCCTAGTTTCAGTATTGGCTATGGTATTGTTATTATTCTAAGCCATTTTGTTAAAGACTATATATCTCAAAATAGTGGCATGTACTAGACAACCTATTTATCATGTATTTGAGAGACAATAACCTTCACATAAATATAAGTTTCTTCTTATCATCTCTAGAGAGAAATATAAGACAACTTAGGACTCAAAAAAATTGAGTGTAAGCTAGAACCATACCCAGTGTTCTTATCATGAACAAAATAGATCAAATAACCATCATCCTCCTCCAAATCTAACCCAAAATCCTTGGGTATAAATATTGCCTTAGAACCAAATCTTCTAGGTCCAAAGTCAAAAACCCCTAGCACATTGCCTCCAACTTCAATTTGAAACTTTCTCGCCTCAGGTTCTACTTGAAGATCAAACTTTACGAGTCCCTTGACCTTAGCTACTGAATCTAGTGTAGTACCATACACATAACACTATTTTCTGCATGCATTTTCAAACATGAAGTAAAATTAGATATTTCCCAATCAACCTTGAATCCAAGGCAATAAGATCGACCAGAAATGGAGACAAAATTAGAGATATATAAGACTCCTAAGAGATATCTTAGCTTGTTTTCAAAGTGATTGACCAGCCTATGTAGGATAATCATAAAACTAACAATAGTACTACGAACTTATCCATTACTAGTTGTAAAAGAGAAAAATGTAAGTTTATTAAATATAACATTAAAAAATGCAAGAAAAAATGAGTCTTGAAGGAAACCTAAGGCAAAATGGTCTATAAGTTATCAAGACAATACTAAAATATTATGCTTGTGTCTTAACATTACCATTATGAAAGATATACCAGTTTGGTAGCTCAAACCATCAAATCTAAAGATCATTTTTGGCATATCGAGGTAGTATACCAAAATGTGCTTTCACTATAGTATCGTAAGAAATAATGAATTTTCCATCCTTCACAATATCCTGAGATAGCAGCAAGTAAAATTGAGCAATTTGATTATCAACATCTATCCTATATTTTCTTTATGAAGAACAAAAAGGATCTAAAATTCTAAGGCTTTAAATACATTATTCATATAGCTGAATTATTTGAGTTCAAATAGTTTCCAATAACTTCTCCATACTCTTCAAAGAATAAGGCAATGATATAAGACTACTCTGAAATAAAAATACCTTTACGGAAAAACAGAGAGGAAGATCCATGAAAATTGCATATTTATCAGTTATTGCAAAGTCATGCATCATGATAGGCTTTGAAAGCATTATGGGAACTGGATCAAGCATTATTCCCTCCTTCATGACAACTCGATAAGTAGCATAGGGAGGAGTATGTTGGTAGCCAAATGTAAACATTTCTCCTACACATAATGGAAAAAGTGATCAGGCACATAAATATATATTTTAAAGTAGTCTATAGCTTTCTCAAACATCCTTTATGAGTAATTACATTAACTATAAAATCTGATCGTGTTCTGCTATTGTGATTTTTATGCATTGTTATATGGTAGTAAGACATAGCAGTAGGTATTAAAATTTTATTCAATCACTTCTATTATATTCAGAGGATCACTAGATCGAATAGGTTCTATTCCCTGGCTTAACCAATCAGAAATATAGTAATGGTAGAGGGAAGAAAGAGAAAGTATTACAAGACAGTAAGTCGAGCATGTTTTCTTGCTGGCATGAACACTAGAGCTAGTTTGCCTCCTTTTGCATGCTGAATTATTGATGTGTAAGTTGGCTTGGTCGTTGCTTGCATTTGAGCTTCAAAGTTGGCTATATCAACACCCTGGATATGAATCTCTAATGGTATAGGACAGACATCGGGGGGGAAATTAAAAATGCCATGTGCAGTAGCTCTAATCTACTCACCAAGATCTTTAGCATTTGCAAGTGAAGTGGAAAGAGCAACAATGCGAATACAATTTTCAATTTGACTTGAAATATACCTCATTCTAGAAATAATTACTTCCAATATGGAACCACCTTCTCCACCAATTAAATGAAGTTCATCAAGAATAAATAAATTGACTTTCCACACTTGCTTATGTTGTTTCAATCTATGAGACAGAGATTAGACTTTAGACCCTTCCAAATAAAAGTGGTAGAAAAGATGACTTATTGAGATGATAAGATGAGAGGTAGATGGATTTGGGTTTTGAAATTCCTTGGTATGTTAGTTTGAGCTTCACTTGGTTTCAAGAATACTATAATATTCTCTACTTAACAAGGCCAACCACGTAAAAGTGGAAACTCATCTGGCCTCAACCCCTTCCCCCTAACATCAATCTAAATTCCCCATTAACATCTAATTACATACTTCACTCATCCATTTATGAACTATAACATTCAATCAATACAATCGCATAACATTCATTAATATGATATAAAATTCATTAATACATAATAGTAATCAAGACTTTATATTATATTATCAAAATATTTTACAAAAGTTTTTCCCTATTCAACTATAGGCACCGAGGGAAAAAGAATAGGGCAAAGAAAACCCTCGATATAGCCTGAGACTAGAGTCTTCTATACATTACAAATGCCCTTTATAAGGGTCTTTAAGAAGGCATACCTCCTTTTATACAAGGGGAGGATTTCTAATAGGAGAACCTCCAAAAGCAAATACAAGGTTGGATCAAAATCCATCTCAGCTAGATTCCCTTCCCAACATATTGGGGATTAAAAATAATAGCAGTTGCGATCCTTGAATAACTTGAAATAAATAAATAAATATTCCATGGCAATGAAAAGAAGGGGGATAAGGGGTTAATAGGTCTTACCCCCCTAAAAAAAATATCTAGCGGCTCTCAAAATAGGAATCCATAAAACTATTTAGCACATTACACTTCTAGCTTTGGTCACAAATAGAAATATACATATACAGAGGAGAGTGTATGAATGATTCAAATCTACATATGTATACATATATAGGTATATATTCTTATGGGAGATAGTTTCTATGTATATCTATGTGTGTGTGTATACATATACATATACATATACATATACATACATACATACATACATACATGCATGCATAGATATATATATATATATATATATATATATATATATTATTCTAGAGGAAAAAAAAAAATTTATGCTAAGGAGAATAATAAATTGCTGTTTGTCTCTTTAATATATAAATTTAATCTAGTGCCCATAGAAGAGGACAAATAAATTGGCTTCAAGCAAGGCTATAAATTAGTAGTTTCCTACCACGACATAGATTCTAGTGGCCAAAGAAATGTAGAATATTTTGGTGCATTGGTTCACACAAAGGTAAATGGGCCTAATCAATAATAACTAAAATTGAGAACTTCATGAGAAATAATCTATTTGATGTTAATTTAGAACAACAATAACAATGTCCATGACATTTCACTGCATCCTTCTACTCCCAGCACAGATCGTACTCATGATTATGAAGGCTAATAGGTACATCATGACTATCTTTGGCATAAAGGCTAATAGGCACATCGTGACTATCTTTGGCATTCTCCTATGGCTTTTGTGATTCTAATCTTATAACATGAGGCTTCCTCCTTTTTTCTTTAGTATAAGGCTGATGTGCCCCTGTAATAAGAAATAAATGGGTTTAATTCTAAACATTTTTTTTTAATGTTATCAATAGTTCATTAATCTAAAGAACATAATAGGGATTTTTCTTTACTTGATACTGCCACATCATCTACCACATTTTGTTCAACCCCAACCTCAACATGCTCAACATTGACATCATGCTCAACTCCATTACCATGACTTTCTCCATACTCAAAAATTATCACATAAAGGTTACACCAATTGCAATTTAAGATGCCAAATTTTATTAATAATTACATAAGTAATTTTCAATCAAAATTGAATATGTACCTCTATCACTATGACACACATCAGGCCTTTGTCATGTGTAGGATATGTGCCTTCATAATCATGAGTAGGATCTATGTGGGAATTTTCATATCGGGCATGCCTAGAACAAGATATTGAAACATTTTATCAATAGATATATGTTGCTTGAAGGGTATAAGGTGCACTATGTGCCTAGTAGAGTTTGTCATGGGCTGCCCATTGAGCTCAAAGTTCTACAGTCCATAGACCAAGAGGAAAGAAAGAGCTCACACCATTGAAACTAAGAAAGAAAGCTACTCAATTTGCCAAGAAAACTATGTGTTTATATATGTTTAAACACATATATAACATGTGTGTTTATATCCAAGAAAATGCAATTGTTAGATGTTGTAGTCACAATTTCCATGGTAGACATGTTTGAAAAATGGAAGCATAGAAAAGGCATGTGAATTTTTTGACATAATTCACAAACAAAGTGTGGTCATGGTATAACATTGCTAGTTTTTTATGTGTTGTTAAACTCCTTTACTCAACTCTTGGTTTGTTTTTGGTTGCTTAAAATGGATAGTACAGATATAAGAATAGAAGAGATTAAGCCCTAGAAGACATGAAACATATTAGGTGAGCCGAGGATGGTGCCTTGGAGGACACACAATAAAATAGTTTAATTGCCTAATGTTATCAACTTGTTATCAAATTTGATCAATATTAAAAAAGTCTATCGAGACTCAATAAACTTTATCTTAATTAGTTGATGTCAATGATTTAGAATTTCAAATCACTCATAAATGAAACAAAATTGTTTCTCTGATGTTCAGATCATAATCCAAAAATCAAGTTGATGTTTTTCAAGTAAACATTTAACATCAACCATCTATGACCTTCTCACTTCTATCAATCATTGGTATTGATTTTTTTCTAATGTCACATTCTAGAACACTTATGAAATTCAGATCTGAAGCTAATTATAGGCTATCATAACTTTGAAATACAAAGAATTTTTTGTTTCGCATAGAAGCATATTGGGACATTCACAACATGATAATTTAACACCACAAATTAAATCCAATATGATTATAGGTATCAATAGAAGAAATAAAAATTTGAACTTACTCCTTAATCCTATGTATCCTCAAAAATCCATAGACAATAAGACTAATGTAAGAGAGATACAAAGATATCATTCCTACCCTACATGGTTCAGTGATCTGATAGACAACCCTTTAAATTCCCACTAATCAGTGGTTCCCAGACCCACATCATGTTGCTTATGAAAATCAAATGTTCCACATCTACTTATAGTCTCTCTAAATATGCATCTTCCTAGGTGGAGAATAGGCCACCAAAGATGCTTAAACTTGAGTCTCAAGTTTTTGTTCCAATTTTTTTGGCTTTGAACTACTGCCAATTTTGAGTGCTATAAAGCACACCCTATTGGAAATCTGATTGAAAAGCTCATTGTTGAAGATCAAAGAGGGAGATTGTTGCAAAGGAGGAAGTTTGTTGTTTTCAATCATTGTTTTGTCATTGATGTCAAACTTGTTATTTGTAGGGATGATATTTGCTTATAAGATCCAAGTGCTATCACTTAGATGATTGATGAAGAGGATTTGATCAACAAGATGTAACAAGAGAATCTAAGAGAAAGGTTGAGTTATTATGTTATAATGAAGTGCAAGGATCAATTAAGACAATGTTTAAATGATGTATTGATGACATACTCAAGGATACATATGTTGGTCACACTTAGAAACATTGGAGGAAGAAATTGTAACAAGGTAGAATGCAAAGCTTAAACTAAGATCATTAGTGGGTGTTAAGCAAGTTAGTTGAAGTTGAGAAAATTCTTAGTAGAAGCTGAGTAATAGAAAATTCTAGGGTGTGCCGAGTGGTCTTCATGTTTTGAGTGAAGATCAGGTACTGAGCATCATAAAAAATTTAGTTGGTGTCGAGCATCTGGAAAAACATAGTTAATGCCAAGTAACACAGTATGTGTTGAGCACTAGTATTTCAATTGTGCAAGCTATTAGAATTGTAGAGATTGATGGGTCGGCAAGGGTATGAGCTGAGAAGTGATCTGAGATCTGCAAGATAAGTTGTATATTGTAGTCAAGTCAGGATTTTCTAATACTCTCTAGCAATTGTATTAGATCTGAAAATCCTATGGACTTAGGTTGGCCTAACAGCCATTTGTAAATCCTTTAACAGGGTGACATTCCAAGTGAAAGTTCTAAAGTCCTCTAACTAAGCCCACTTCTAACAAGGTGGTTAAATCCTCTAACAAAGTCACATTTGACAGTGTGTTATAAAACTTTAATAGGGTAGGCCTTTCATAGGGCATCACTTTAGAAGAGTGAGAATTGAGTAGCATGTTACTGGTAGTTTTTCCCAAATTGGGTTTCCATGTAAATCACTGTGTCATGTGTTGATTTCTTATGTGTTATGCTTGTATGTTGATTTATAGTAACTTACTGATTAGAAAAGTTAAAGCTTGGATGAATGAATGATTGAATGGGCTCACTACACTTAGTGAAAAGTTTAAATAGGACATCTAGACTTTGAATAATTGATTCAGACCCCCCCCCCCCCCCCCCAACCTCTCAATTATTCTAAAAAAATTCTAACACATCGCATGTCAAATCTATTTCCAATGCTAAAATACTAGTCAACTAGTTCTCATCCAGATCACCCCACATAAAATCAAGGGAAGCACGCCAAGTATGGACTTAAAGATATTGAGGCTCACTATTCACAACCTCCTCACATCTAGATTCTACATGACCAAACAACATTGGATTGGCTTCATATGTAAAGACACTTCTAGAATTATAGACGCAAAAAATTGGAATTCTTACCAAAATTCAATTGAGAAATTAAACCCAATCCATATAATAGGAGTAATTCGAAACAACCAAGGACTTTAGGATGAAAAGAGAAAAACATATTTTAAAAAACTGAAAAATCTCAATTGATCCTCACTTTCAAATAACTTTCTATAGAATAAAACCCAAGGATTCCAAAATAACGTTCAAAGATTATACTCTTTGCAAGATTCAAACTCTGAACATCCCAAAAACTATGAAACTATCTTGGAAACATATGAATCTTCCCAAATGGAAATTTTTTTTGTGGGGTGGCACATTCCAGTTCAACACTCTACCTATACATAGATGAAAATTGGCCAATTATAATTATATGTAACCAAAACTAAATATGTTACTCAAAGTTCTCTCCAATTGATGGCAATCAATGTATATCTTTTGTAGATTTTGGGTAAGTGTAACATACACACCTTTTTTTTAATAAATGCTAGCTTCAATTGTAAATGAGATATGTAACATTTCCCTTTTCACTATCTAATCACATTATTAACCAGATCTTGGAGAAGGCAAGGTGAGAGCATATGGTGTTCAGGAAATAGGATCATGATCAACTAGAACAAACTATTTAAAGGAAAGAATCAAGTGGCAAGCTCTCCATGACCACCTATTCAATGGGATGTGTTGTAATACTAAAAGAAAGTAATCTTCTACTTGTACAATGGGAATCACAATGACACTTCCACTTACTGTGATATGAATATCAGGATTTAACTGTGTGATTTTAACTATGATGAGCTTAAGGGGCTTTCTAATGAATGGTTCATAAGGCACAACACTTGGTGAAGGTTTTGCAAATGGGGTTGCAAGCTTTGGGTTTAACTATGGAGGAAACTCTGTAGTTAAGCGCGCTTAGGCTGGAGTAGTACTGGGATGGGTGACCTCCCGGGAAGTCCCGGTGCTTCACCCCTGTGAGCATCACCTAGATCCAATGAGTGCTAAGTGTTCCATTTATTCTCATGAGAGATGGATTCATGTTGAATCACTACTCATGAAACATAGGTCATCGAGTTTGACTCAAAAATCACACAGTTAAATCCTGATATTCATATCACAATTTGACTAGCTGTAGAAATTATCTCCTACTTATCAATTGATGAGCTTAAGGGGCTTTCTAATGAATGGTTCATAAGGCACAACACTTGGTGAAGGTTTTGCAAATGGGGTTGCAAGCTTTGGGTTTAACTATGGAGGAAACTCTGTAGTTAAGCGCGCTCAGGCTGGAGTAGTACTGGGATGGGTGACCTCCCGGGAAGTCCCGGTGCTTCACCCCTGTGAGCATCACCTAGATCCAATGAGTGCTAAGTGTTCCATTTATTCTCATGAGAGATGGATTCATGTTGAATCACTACTCATGAAACATAGGTCATCGAGTTTGACTCAAAAATCACACAGTTAAATCCTGATATTCATATCACAATTTGACTAGCTGTGGAAATTATCTCCTACTTATCAATTGATGAGCTTAAGGGGCTTTCTAATGAATGGTTCATAAGGCACAACACTTGGTGAAGGTTTTGCAAATGGGGTTGCAAGCTTTGGGTTTAACTATGGAGGAAACTCTGTAGTTAAGCGCGCTCAGGCTGGAGTAGTACTGGGATGGGTGACCTCCCGGGAAGTCCCGGTGCTTCACCCCTGTGAGCATCACCTAGATCCAATGAGTGCTAAGTGTTCCATTTATTCTCATGAGAGATGGATTCATGTTGAATCACTACTCATGAAACATAGGTCATCGAGTTTGACTCAAAAATCACACAGTTAAATCCTGATATTCATATCACAATTTGACTAGCTGTGGAAATTATCTCCTACTTATCAACTTCCACTTACACTGGGAAAGTTTAGAGGCACATTTGGTTGTTTAGTGGGAAAGCCTATACAAGTCTTAAAGTAAATGATGAGTTTGTGGACATGTCTGCTTGTAGTGGGAAATTTTCAAAATATAGTGGCATAGTCACTTTTCAATGGGAAAGCTTATTCATTGCTCAGAATAAAGAAAACTCCTTCCACTTATCCAGTGGTGGGTGAATCTAATGAATCATTTACCAAGGGAGTAATAGAAACCAATCAACTCAATGACATTATTAACATCCAATGTCAAAATTTGAATATCTTAGAAAAATATATCTTTGATGGTATAGCATTCAAAAGGGTAATAAGTTTACTCTGCATTCATTATAATCCCCAAATAATTGTTGTAATGAAGTACTGATACAAAAAAAATACTAAACACCTCTCCAAAAGGACCCAAAATAATGAAACCAATTCACCCATTTGGAAACTAAAAGTGTACCTTATTTGGCTGACTAGGAATCCATCATAGGTCTACAAAGGGACTGGCAACATGTTGTAACAACTTGGACAATGATATATCAACCTAGATAGTTCACCAACACAAATTCAACATATTCCTTTATACGCTCCCAAACTTAATTGAATATCATTGGAAATAAGTAATATTACTTTGATAATTATGATCAAAACAATATAGAAACATCAATATCAATTTACTCTATGCTAAATTGCATGGAAACATGTTACCACACCTAGGTGACTCCATACATCAAGAAAATGGTTTTAAGCTTGGGCACTTTGCCTGAGCGAGCCCATACCTTTCCTCAACCATGGGACAACCAACAAAGTAAAATGGTGTGACCTAGCTTAAATGTGCTTCCACACCCTTCAATGATGTACAACATGCAAAAACCTAATAAATGATGTTCAAATAGTAGATAAATAAAGCACTTAAATTTAGAGTTAAACCCACAAATAGAAAACTCGCAAATAATCTGTGACATAAATATTCACAAATAATAGATTAGTTACGGGGGTTTTGTCCTTGAAACTAGAAACCTTGAGAGGAATTTCATCCTCAAAAGATTGTGGAAGAACCCAAGCTCATTCTTGCAATGTAACAATTGTTGGTCCATAGTCTTTACAATATTTAGCCATCTTCACATAGGTAGTTCCTTTCCTAGTCAATGCCCGTACAACCATTTTATAATCAAATCGAAGTTCTCTACCTCATTCCATAGCCTTGTCATAGTCTTTGATACATTTCTCATACTACAAAATTAGTAGACAAATTATCAAGGACATTCCATTCAGCATGAAATGAAAAATGTAGCCAATAATTGCCAGAGTTCCCAAAAAATAACATTACATTAAAAATGATTAATTCCTCTAATCTAATCCTCTGACATCTCTGCTTACCCACTCTTGAGAAGCATGTCATGACCTACTTCCAAATTTTACTCATTTCAAGTTTATAGACTAGACATAAATTGATCAACTTCTCAACTACAATTAACAACCATAACATTTTTCAGCAATCAGATATTGTGTTTGATTTGCCAACAGAGTTGTTCCCCTCTAATTAAAAAAACCTTTCACGTCTACTCATCAACCATGTACCAAGACCCAACTAGAATCATCCCCATCACATCACAATTACAATGACTCACCCAATATTTTTTGATTAATTTGATCATACTTGATTCACAAATGGAGTTGATTCTCTCTAATTAGAAAACCTTTCAAGCCTACTTATCAGCTATTTACCAAGAAAGTTTAGGGACAAACATTCTTTACCCCAAATCATTATAGATCAGACTAACAAAATAGTTGCACCACAATATAATTATCAAGTACAAATTAAACTTATTCCCAAAAAAATATTTTTAGATAATAGCTTGAATACAATTCACACTTCTGTATTCAAGGGTTGAAGGTGAAAAACAAAAGATAAAAGTCCCAAACAAAATTTAGTGCAAATAAAATACGAGTGAAAAGGGCCCCATAATCCCACAAGTTGTTATAGAAGGAGAGTTAACTACTCTGGAACTTACACATATTTATCTTTACTTATATATTTTTATTTCCATAATCTAGTGAAAAAACTTAGGTAAGCATGAAGATGGGATTACATCACAAGTATTATCACACAAACAAATATGAAACATTGATAGAAGTTATAGTACATACAAAAAGAAGCTTGACAAAAAAAATTCAAACGGAGCAACCACTTGGCATGGCAAACATTAAGGAAATTAATAATAGAGGGGCCTAACATTATGGATCCCTAGTATAACATCACATTCAAATCTATTGATCCCTAAGTACAAGTATGCATAGAATATGTCCTAAGCATTTTAAAAGCTCAGTAGAAAAGTCTTTGGCTTCTACATTCTCTTTTTGCATTAAACTATTTTTTTCTAGTCACTACAAAAATAGTGACTTCCTCTAGTATGAACCTAGTAAATGCTTTCCACACATAAAGGATAGATAGCTTTAAAAGTTGAAACTACTTTAGATTACAAATCAATACACTCAATCAAAATCAACATATCTAAAAAATGAATTCACATCACCAAACCTACTATTCCATTTCTAATTTCTAAGCCTATCCCAAAAAACTTTAAAATAGTTTAGTACAAAACTCTACATGTATCTTCTACATCTCTAAGTAAACAACTGCTTTGTTAGTGAGAAAGGAAATATCCTCATCATCAAGTTCCACTACTTTTGTATAATGATGAATGGTGGTTTCAAAATATTTTTTGTTGTATGTCGCATTTCTTGCTTCTTTTTCCTTCTAAGAATTTTCCTTCTATAGTTTTTTCTCTTTCTCTTCATTAGGAATATCCATTGGTTCTGGCTCTGGCTCTGGCTTTGGTTCTAATTGGCACTTAGGTCCTTGCTTGGCTTGTGGTTTCAATGTGGTTTTGTCAAAATCCATACCACTTAGATTAGGGAAATCTTCATCAAATGGTGCAGTATGCAAGTTTACATTCAATAGCACACCCAATGCCTACATCATTTGTTGGTATCATATTATTTGGATTCTTTTGAAGATCTTGCATCATCCTAACAAAATTTGGTTGTTGCAAAAATAATCTTGTTTTTGGATCTCCTATTAACTTTTCCCATAACTCTGGGCCTTGAAATATGTTTCCAAATGGTGAAGCTGATGGAAGACTTTGACTCGATGCCTGTGCATCTACAAGGCCTAATTTCAATCCTTCATTGGTAGGATCAAGCTCCAATCCTTTTTTGTATGCAGAAATAGCATCATCATATTTTCCAAGACCAACATATGCTGCACCTAATCTGTTGTAACCCTTGGACCAATCAGCCTTAATTTCAATAGTTATTTTTGCATCTTGAAGAGCCTCATCATACTTATGTAGTGAAGCATATACCACAGATCGGTTGGAATACAAAACATGGTTACTAGGAGCCAAATCTATGGCTTCAGAAAAATATTTAATAGCTTCCTCATAATTTCCAAAAGAAAATGCAGCATTCCCTTTTGCTTTTGCATCATTAGCCATTTTCCTCAAGGGAGTCAGTTTTCTGCACTAAGCACATAAATCAAAATGTAAGTAAGGGAATGCAATAAGATTAAACCTAAATATAAATGTTGAGTTTATACACCAACTATAGATAAGGTAAGCCCGAAAAACTAATGGAAAGTTGGAATTTCATAACAGATAAACATTGGAATAGAATTATAAAAATGAAATGCAACTCCAAGATCAATAATTTTCCAAATGATTAAAAGTTGTTAGTAGCACCCTTATTAGAAGACTAAAAGTGTGCATAGTTCTAATGCTTGCTATAATTTGTGGCCCTCAAAATAACAATTACGTGGATACACATCAGAATAAAACAACACCAGCTAAAGAGTAAAATGCCATCCAAGATTTCATATTTAGTCCACCCAATCACAAAAGAAAAGACTACAATCCTTTGTTTCCCCACTAAAGAGATTAATGCTCATGTTAATATAACTGTATACTCATAATTTTTCCTGGTACTTGAATCTTTAAATAGAATTTCTAGATTTCTCCAGTATATGGGTACAAAGAAACAAACAAATAGATTTATAAATGTAATTACCAGAAAAAAGATTTACAAAGTTGCCATTTATAATTTATACAAAGCCCCGCCATTGTATTACATTTTTTTTTAATCAAAAATAGAAAATCCTAGCAATTTCATTTCTACCTTCAGTGTCTTGAATGAAAACTAACTCTAGAAATAAATAAAGACTCTAGAATTAGACTTAATAGAATCCTCTTCTACAACATCCAATGTCTATGATCCAAGCATGCCAAACAAATTCTGAATAAACTATGGCACTATTTCTGCAGTTGGTGTTTAGGCTTCAGCATTACTAATATAATAGAAAAAGGCAACTAACACTAGTTCAATCACACATACTGAATGGGAAAATGTACAATAGCAATCAGAAGCTAAAGCATGTTCCCAAGCAAGTTATTATCTCATGGGAACTTAATAGGTGCAATGTCAACACAAAAATGTTGGAATTCCAAGAATCTTCAGTAAACCCACTCTACTTACTTTCTCAATCATTTGATTGAGAACCTAGAAGCATTGCACTAGGGATCGGTATAGCCTCAATAAGCCATAAACTACAATCAATAAACTATAGCACTGAATATTTTGTAGACTGACTCTCTCTCTCTCTCTTTACACACACAATGATGAAAATCTCTTCTCTACTATCTACTAGTTGAACCCTGTGGTTTATTGGCTCTTAATATATCTATGATGTGGAAATGCCCCTTAGTTTCAAAAAAAGTAATCTGTTTATTGTTTTTCTTCAAGTTTTCACGTATTTTTGTAAATCCCATTTTTTCTAAATGCCTACTCCTCTAGTTTACCAATTTTTTCCCAAAATGATGTATGCTTTTATGATTTCAAACCCTTATATTATTGTTAAAATAGACTTAATTCAGGGGTTCCTAATATATCAATCCAAACAAAAACAAAATAACTATATGAGTCCCAGCATCAGACCCAAACAAAAATAGAATGACCATAGGAGCTCTTACATCATGGAAGCTCTTACCCTACACTATGAGTGACCTCTATAATCAAAAATCTATTTTAGGAAATGCTTAAATCTATGTTGGTATGTTAAATTACCCCTTATGTAATGAGAATGCTTTGTTATGATTATGCTTCATTGCTTCATTATAACAAATTAGATATTCATGGGGTGTTAGAATTATTGGAAAACGTAATTAGTAATTAGCGATAGTTCAATAAAATGGTCAATTGTAAATTTGATTTTGAGTTCAAGATTGGGTTGTTAGTTATTATTAGTTATATAAAAACCCTACCAAAATCTTCTTGTTTTATATATAGCTAGTTGGAATACAATGGTCAATCTTTGTGAATTTTCTTTTGATTTAACATTTTTTTTTTAAATAAATCATTTAAAAAGAGGAATATAGAAGCTTCGATGTGCAACATGGGTTTATCTACCACTAAGCCATTATGCACTTAAATTAATGGTGAAGGATCTTGTTTTGATGGAAAAAATACAAATAGTAGCTAATAGGAGAATAAATTCATAGTATTTGAAGAGAGAAGAAACTATAGAGCAACTAATATTTCAAGACTGCTCAATGGAATTCTAAGATTATGCAAGCTTACATAATGGGAAGTGGTTTTATAGAATTATAAAGGGACTTGATTACTCCAACAATTCCTACTCTAAGTTGCCAAGAAATTATTTACATATTAAAATCAACCCCACGCCAAAGAACAAAGGATGGAAAATTAAGAGAAATGAAAAGAACTTGGCACCTGTAAATTAACATGACCAACTACAATAACATAGATTCCCTGATGAGAGATGTGTTTTGATGCCCAATTATTTATCACCACCATTCCAACAAGGATTTCATGAATGTGTTGCCATGTTTAGATTGCTTCAGACAAATGAAGTAAATAGAGAAAAATTTGCATTACCTATGGATGGTAGATTCAACTACCTCTACTGAGCATCAACTTGACCTTCACTCCCCTCTCCTTTTCCATGTTGACTACTCTATTCAATGTTTAGCCCTTGACTCATAATTAAATGTGAATGTGTACATAAAATTATGGTTATAAAAGCAGCTACACTCCGATGGTTACAAAAATGTGTAGTTTTGATGATGTAATCTATATGTTAACCACCAAAGTGCTTGTGTAATCTCCAGGTGGGAAGCAAAGGATTTATCATTTACCTTGAGACATTCTCTAGCCATGTCTGAAGAACATACAACTAAAATAGGGTGGCTACCAAATTTGAGATGCATAATAGGGCCATAGATTGATGAAAGTGAGTGTAGAATTGTGCTCTTGCAGCTCTCGTGCTCCAAATGGAATGCCTGTGTAGCTCCCACACACGCTCTGTGAAATTGCATAACAATAAACCCTAACTTGCCCCTTTTTTATTTTAATGTGTTAAGCTCATGTTGATTGAAATTTTGACCAACATGGGCATGGATGAAAAAAAGAAGATGTTTTTCCTTGCATATTCTGACCAATTTGACCCCATTTTAATAGATAGTGAAAAAATTTGGTCTAAAAATGGGGTCAAATGTACTAGTGATACTTTTTGTCTTGCCTATGGGTCTTCTATTCAATGGCATAAAACCCTGTTAACCTCATAATGGTTTTTGACACTTGAGTACCAACACACTTAAACATATTCCACATTGGATGTTGAGTACATCCTGCATGCTGAGTGATCTTCATGTGCCAAGTAGTTATCAGATACCGAGTAAAGATCAGACACCGAGTGAAGATCAGATACCGAGTAGTTATCAGATACCGAGTGAAGATCAGATATCGAGTGAAGATCAGATACTGAGTGAAGATCAGATACCGAGTGTTAACAAGTGCCGAGTGTTAACAAGTGCCGAGCAATACAAGGTGCCGAATGTTAATAGGTGCCGAGTAATACAATTTTGTTAAGGTGCCAAGCTATCCAGGAAATAGCATGTGCCGAGTATTAGCAATACTTCAAGAGCCGAGTAACTCAGTAGATCAGCATAAGAGTTTGTAATTGCACAAACTATGATGCAAACAATTTTTACAGCTGACATAAGGTAAATCTCGAAGGATTTAATGATGAGATCAAATCTTTTATTTTTCCTATGAAATTTGCATGCAGCCAATAAGAAAAATGCTAAAGGCATGCAACCAATCAGCAAAAGATAAGTATTGAGTGAAAAATGAAGATTGAATATGGATTGTAGATCCATACCTAACCCTAAAGTTTCAAATGTCTTTATAAGGAAGATAAAATTTCATTGTAGAGGAGATGAGAGGTATGAGAAGACATACAAGGGTTTGCAAGGAATTTTATTTTCAAAAGCAAGGATAATCAGATAAAAAAAAAAAGGGATCAAGATAAGAGAAAGCAGAACAGGTGCCTACAATTAGCAATCAAGGATTGTAATCAGTCAGGTTCATGATACCTAATACTCTCTAGCAATTGTATTAGAATGAAAATCCTATGGTGATAGGTTAGCTTAACAACTATTTCATAAATCCTTTAACTAGGTGATTAAATCTTTTAACAGGGTAACACTTCATGTTAAGTGTTTGAAATCCTCTAACCAGGTCACTATTAACACAGTGTAAAGCCTTTAACAGGGAAAACCATCAGAAGTGGTTGAACAATATTGTTGCAGTAATTTTTGTGGGTATCATCCCCACCCCAGTTTTACCTTCTTATTCCTGGAGGGTTTCTGGGTTACCAAATTCCAGTGTTATAAGTTATTGATGCATGTGTTTAGTTATATGCTTATTTGATGCATTTACATGCATGCAATTTACTTTTAGTTAAAAGTTTTATTGGCTAAAGTATGATACTTATGATTCACCCCAACCCCCCCCTCTCATAAGTACTCTTTCCATATTTGAATATTCCAACAATTGGTATCAGAGCTAATCCAAGTTCTCACAAAGAAAAGCCTAACAGCTTGGAGGAAAAGATCTAAAGATGGAAGCTTTCAAACTTGGAAAGATTATTGAAAATCAGGTGATAGATGTGCAACTTGCTTTGTATAGCTTGGAAGAATTCAGAAACAAGTTGAGAAACTCATTAAAAAAGAGGAAGGATCTAGCCATAGCTGAAAATGATATACACTACAAGGAGATTGATACCACCAACATATTTTCCAGTGGACACACTAACGAGTTTGATGCAGCAATAGCATAACTGATGGGGAAAAATAAAATTCAAGTAGATGAGATAAGATCTCTCAAGATGGAACATGAATCACAGGCCATAATGATATGTGAAATTACTGAACACAAGAAAAGAGCAGTTGAAGACAAAGTGATGTTGGAAAATGATAAAAGAAATCTTGCAAACAGACTTGAAGAAAAATGTACTGAACTAACAAGGATCTCAAACATGCAGATGGATACACTTGCCCAAATGATGAACCTTCATCATGAACTCAATGTAAAATATATTGAGATCTCCACCTTGAAGATGCAGAATGAACAAATACAAAATTAATTGAACAGAGAAAAAGAGGTAGCAAAGAATCTCAATAAATCAAGTGAAGCCATCAAGTATTTTGAACAATTGCTGAAATCACCAAAATCTGCCCATGATACATCAGGACTAGGATACAATAGCACTGAAGTTGGAGAATCATCAAAAAGTGCTGAAAAAAGAAGTGACAAAGGTAAGAATTCAAAACCCACTTGTCATTATTGTAATAAGAAGGGACATATATCTAATGTGTGCAAGAGTAGAAGATTCAATCAATCAAACATACCCAAAAGTTTTTGTCACAAGTGCAACATGCAAGGACATATGACACAAAATTGTAGATCCAATGTCACAAGGACTCAGAGATTTGATGGACATTGTTATAATTGCAAAAAGTATGGACATAGGACATTTGAATGCAGATCAAAACCTATGTGGACATCAAATCATCCAAAAAAAATAGAAGGGAATAAAAGTCATTATCATTGGGATTACAACACTAGGTACAGTTGTCACTATTGCCAAGAATATGGACATATACCAAAAAACTGCATAAGAACACATTTCAGAGAAAACTACAAAAGATGGTTGAATCAAACTACATGCTTAAGTTGTTTGAAAACTGGTCTTATTAGCAGAAACTGCCCTACAAGATCAAAGGCACCCAAGACTGAAGATAACAAAGGAAAACAAAAGATTGATATTAAAAAGATAAGAGGGCAAATGAATAAGACTTGGAAAAACAAGGAAGAGTGCAACACATCAAGTGGAGGGATCACTTCACCCAATGGGTCAAGTGATCACACTTCATCAAACTAAGCATGAGAAGTACACAGGACTGATATACAAATCTATATCACACATCAGTCCCAAGACAAAGAAGCTAAGCAAGGTATAAATCTACATGAAACAAGATGTCAAAACAAAAACTAAATGTTGTTGTCGAGCTATCTTTGGATGCCGAGTTAAAATAGATGCTGAGCTCCCAATAGCGACCGAGCTGATAACTAATGCCGAGTTGAAAACTCCAAAGGAAGCCGAGAAAAGTGGAAGTATAGTGGAAGCTGAGTTAGGTCAAAATTTATTCAGAAGCCGAGTTGGCAGTTGAGCATTCAATGCGATGAAATTAGGGTATATTATCGCGATTTCAATCAGTTTTTCGCATCGCGATCAAGAAGCAAAGGAGAAGAAAGAGAGCTGAGTGACTTCATAGCAAGAATCTAGTGTTTCAAGCAAATTGCAACCACATTCAACACATTTTTCATCGATCTAAAGGTATTTTCATTTGTGCCGAGCTACGTAGTTTCATACCCATTTGTTGTATAAACCCTAGTTTACAAAAATGGCGTCAAGTTCAAAGAAAGTCGAGGAAAAAGAGTCATTTGAAGTCCAATTACTTTCAAATGAGGTGAAGCAACCTGATTTCTACCCTATTCCCGAAGTGGCCTACAAAAATGACCCAGCCAGAGCTCTCTCCCACATTCCCCCAAAAGTTGTAATGGTTCAAGATGTGAGGAAATGTTACAATTGCAAGATAGGAGCCCTAGGAGTTACGAAAATTAGACAAGCATATGATAAATTGTGTGTAGATGGAGTACTGAAAGAAGAATTCAAAATCGTAGAAAGAAAGGGTTTGACCCGAGTTTTAAGTTTTCCCACCGTATTCAAAACTGAATGGGTTAGACTTGTATTGAGCAGAATCCATGGTGGAAACTTGTGGTTAGAAGATATGCCCATCAAACTGACAAAGGAAATTATACATAAAGTAACAGGGTACCCAACCCTAGATCGGTACAAAACCCTAAGAAGTGAATCAAAGGATGTCATTGAAAGGAATACCGGTGCACAATGGAAAAAAAGAGGAATGACAATTCATACCATATAGGATCCTCTAGTTGAGTTTGTTGTTAGAGTCATTGCCCATAAATTCTATCAATCCAGTAGACTCAACAGTGTACCATGCAATGCAGTAGATGTGGGCTACAAATTGGTGAAAAAGGATCATACTTATGATCTTGCAGAACTACAATTGCAATAGATCAATGAAAACCTAGCTGCCATAAGAAGAACAAAGGACACACAATGCAAATTTGGAGCAATCCTAGTTTGCATATTATTTTATGTACAGAATGAATTTCATTCTTTTGGTAAAGTAGCATGGAGGAATGATAGAACCATCATTGCACAAATTAATGAATATATAGAGTAAATGGGAGAAAATTTTGATACTTTGATGACAAGCTATTTTGAGGATTTCAAGAAATCCATGAAGCAAAGGTCAAGGATACTAGCTTCATTAGTGGAAAAGCATACTAATGATATATGTTTCTTAGTTGACATTGATTTTACCTACATTCAAGCAGTAATACCAAGAGTAAGATGACTAAGTAAGATGGCTATGGCCATTTGGATACGAAATTAATATTGATGAGGCATCAGCAGCAATAATTGCATTATTGGCAGAAGAAGCAGATAAAAGTGCACCACATTTTGGCACTTATGATGTGGTAAGATCTAAGATAAATATGGAATTAAAAACTACTTCTACATTGAAGAAGAAAGATAAATTAATCAAGAAGATTAAGAAGAAGTTTGGCAAGGAAATTGAGGCTGAGGCAGAAGAAGAAGATGATGACAATGTTGATGAAGACGAACAGGAACAAGGGCCAATGGAACTAACTCAAGGTCTTGGAGAAGACAAGGAGGAAGGTGTAGAGGAAGAAGAAGCCAAGGAAGCACCAACTGAAGTCGAGCTAAAGAAGAGAAAGGCAACAGAACAGTCTTCAGATAAGCCTAGAACAAAGAAAGCTGCCACTCGATCACCTCAAAAGCCAACAACACGAGCATCAACAAGAGTCTCTACTCAAAAGGCTAAAGAGGAAGTTACCAAGAAGAAACAAGTCATGGAATCACAGGAAGAGTCGAGGAAAAGAAGAAGGTATGTGGCTCAACCTGACACTGATGAAGAAGAGCAAACTGAAAAGGTAAGCAATTCATCAATCGATATCTTATGTAAAAAGATTGCAAGTGGTGACTTGAATAATTTAAATAAAGTTGATTTTATTAAATTTAATAAAGAAGAACAAAATAAGATAGAAGAAATAGTGTATGGAATGATGGCACAATTCAAGTACACTCCACTTGAAATAGATGGTCAATTGCCAAAAGAACTGTCAAAAATTGTAGAAGACAGATGGCATTTTTGTTTGAAAATGGAGAAGGAGATGAGGGAATCAACCCTAGCCAGTGTATTGCTAGATTTAACTAGAGAACAAGTTAGCAAAGCAGTCAAAAGGCACAATAACAAGTTCACACCTAAATACAGGGCATTCTTCATACTCCAAAATAGAATGGAAGAGATTGTTCAAAGAACAATGAAATCATGGAAGAATTTGTACAAAAGGATTGAATATTTTCTTGAGGAAGAATACAAGGAAGAAGCTATTGTACCAATAGAGGAGAGGAGAAAAAGGAAAGAAGAAGAAGAAAAGAGAAGAAAAGAAGAGAGGAAAGAAGAAGAGGAAAAGAAAAGAGAAGAAGAAAAGAAAGATGGAGAGGAGGAAGAGACACAAAAACAGGACAAAATGGCAACAGCTGACCAAGAGCAACAACCAGAACAGAGTGTGCAAGACACACAATTGCCACCTCCTAGCCCTCCACAAGCATCCATCTCACCTGCAAAAACTGTGATGATTACTGATGTTCCTAATACTTCTGGTCAGAATATCAATCCATTAACTGCAGAAGATCTTAAAAGAATTCTTGACCAATCAACACAACAAGCAATATTGTGTACAGATCCAGTATTGGTCAGTATAGATGAGTTACAGAAACTAGTAGAAAATATAGTTAAAGATAAGGTGAATACACAAGAACCACCTTCTATCACAACTACCAGTAGTCAATTCGAAATACCAACAAGCATAATTGATGTCGCAAGACAAAAGCAAAGTCCAGATGTAGAAAAAGGTACAGAACAAATAGGACAGACTATTACATCTGATCCTATAGCACAAACACAAGGTGCACTTCCACAAATTACAATAATTGATCATGATAGACAGAAGGAGGAGGAAACAATGAAAACCCCTAAAGAACAGGAGGGAATTTAAACATTAATAAATTTGCCTACCTCAGGAACTCCTTCACACCAACCATTGCAAATTTTTGTACCATCATCTAGTACTACCAGAGTTGCAAGGGTACTTCACTATGGAGACCTTGAATTAGATGAGGAGATAGTCATACCGAGCTATGACTCAAAATCAATAACCATTGATCAAATCAATGAGGTACAGGATGCACTGAATAGAAGAAAAAGACAGGAAATACTCAGGAAGGAGTATAAACATAAGCAAACACTTTATGAGATAAAGGACATCTTTATGGATGCCTTCAGTTTTTAATCACCGGATGAGTCAAAGCATATCACAGAGAAATTAACAGATATTGTTGACCAGGTGACAAATGAAGACCTAGAAACCAATACAAAACTTATGGAATGGTCAGAAAGAAAATTTCAAGGGAAAGTGAATGAGAAAATATCAAGACAAATTACACTTTCACAAGTTGAATTGGCAAAGCTTATTGATAAAGTGAAGAAGGTACTTGAGAATATATTCTCACTGTACAAAAAGTTGTGTGATTTTTCATACTTCACACAAGAAACAAGCCAAAAGATACTGAGCTTGGAAAGAAATTTAAACATTTCAAGCATTCAACTACCAAGCGATCCAGCTCAAAGTGAGAAGCATTTTGCTCAATCGCTTCACACTCACAAAGAAATAGCTGTCTTAATCGTAGATGAGGCTAATATCAAGGCAAAATTAATACAGCTCCAGTCCTCCATTACCCCACATTTAGAGATACTCCATAAAGAGCAAGTATATGCTGAAAATGTTCTCAAGAAAGACTCAAATCTTTCTACATTAGATGGACTTATTCATCTTGTTGCCGAGACTGCTATCTGTTGGGCCCATTTACCGTTGCACCAAAAGCCATGACTGTTAGTGAACATGGAACACCACATAATTAACCACCTGTGGGCAGGGGAGCGCATTGCATCACCCAACAATCTCCCCCTCGACGCGCATACCAGGTGCTTATGTAGGTCAGGAAGGCACCAGGGAGATTTGAACCCATGACCAGGCCAAAACCAAGCTCTGATACCAATTGTTGGGCCCATTTACCGTTGCACCAAAAGCCATGACTGTTAGTGAACATGGAACACCACATAATTAACTACTTGTGGGCAAGGGAGCGATCCGCATCACCCAACACTATCCAGCATAAGTCACTAGAAATCGCCTTGAACAATTGGGATGCAGCTCTCAGAATGATTATGGAGGTAAATAGCACATTTTTGGCTAAATATGGTCTTAACCCTTAAACATTCTTTGACATAAGTATCAAAAAGGGGGAGATATAGAGGGGGTGATACAGATTAATGGGGGAGAACAGATACAAAGGAGGAGCTTGTTATACAGAAAAGGCACAATCAACTCAATCAACTCAAGGGGAGTTTCAAAATTTTTGAGGTATATATTGTAAGATTTTAAGTCACAAATTTTGATCAAGTTTTCTTTAAAAACTCTATATATATCAATCAGATTAGTAAATGTACTTATAAGGTCAGTTAAGTGTTTTTGTCACTCATGTCAAAGGGGGAGATTGTTAACCTCATAATGGTTTTTGACACTTGAGTACCAACACACTTAAACATATTCCACATTGGATGTCGAGTACATCATGCATGCCGAGTGATCTTCATGTGCCGAGTAGTTATCAGATATCGAGTAAAGATTAGACACCGAGTGAAGATCAAATACCGAGTAGTTATTAGATACCGAGTGAAGATCAGATCCCAATTGAAGATCAAATATCGAGTGTTAACAAGTGCCAAGTGTTAACAAGTTTCGAGCAATACAAGGTGCCGAGTGTTAACAGGTGCCGAGTATTAGCAATACTTCAGGAGCCGAGTAACTCAATAGATCAGCATAAGAGTTTGTAATTGCACAAACTATGATGCAAATAGTTTTTACAGCCGACATAAGGTAAATCTCAAAGGATTTAATGATGACATCGAATCTTTTATTTTTCCTATGAAATTTGCATGCAGCCAATAACAAAAATGCTAAAGGCATGCAACCAATCAGCAAAAGATAAGTATTGAGCAAAAAATGAAGATTGAATATGGATCGTAGATCCATACCTAACCCTAAAGTTTCAAATGTCTTTATAAGGAAGACAAAATTTCATTGTAGAGGAGATGAGAGGTATGAGAAGACATACAAGGGTTTGAAAGGAATTTTATTTTCAGAAGCAAGGATAATCAAATTTTAAAAAAAAGGGATCAAGATAAGAGAAAGCAAAACAGGTGCCTGCAATCAGTAATCAAGGATTGTAATCAGTCAGGTTCATGATACCTAATACTCTCTAGCAATTGTATTAGAATGAAAATCCTATGGTGATAGGTTAGCTTAACAGCTATTTTGATAAATCCTTTAACTAGGTGATTAAATCCTTTAACAGGGTAACACCTCATGTTAAGTGTTTGAAATCTTCTAACCAGGTCACTATTAACACAGTATAAAGCCTTTAACAGGGCAAACTATCAGAAGTGGTTGAACAATATTGCTACAGTAATTTTTGTGGGTATCATCCCCACCCCAGTTTTACCTTCTTATTCCTGGAGTGTTTCTGGGTTACCAAATTTCAGTGTTATAAGTTATTGATGCATGTGTTTAGTTATATGCTTATTTGATGTATTTACATGCATGCAATTTACTTTCAGTTAAAAGTTTTATTGGCTAAAGTATGATACTTATGATTCACCTCCCCCCCCCCTCTAATATGTACTCTTTCCATATTTGAATATTCCAACAAATCCTTTGTTACAAGCAATCTTTCTTGTCAGGCCCTCTGTGGTTGCACTAGTATGGGTCAAAATGGGCACAACATGGAGAAGTTTTTAAGTTCTTAGGCATTCCCTTTTCTTTTCAAGCCTCCTTGGTGGAGTTGTGGAATGATGTTCTAACGTAGATTGAGAAGAAGATGGAATATTGGATCACTATGCCACTCTCCCTTGCGGGAAAGTTTCAAATTTGTTCTAAAGTGCTATGCATGTCTACTACTCTTCCTATTGGGCCCCTTCCAAAGCTTCATACCTCAAGCTCAAGCATCTCCTCTGGGATTTTCTCTAGGCCTCTGATGTTGTGCATCATGACTTTCATAGAGCGGCCTAGGATTATTGTTATTTGCCCAAAGATTCTAGTGGGCTTGGGCTACTTTCTACTTGCAAGTAGGGGATTGCCCTTTGTGCAAAGTGAGTCATCTGGGCCCTCACTGGAGATGAGGCCTAGAAAATTCTGTTACGGCACTACATTTCTTCAAGCTTTTTGGTTAACCAACCTAACTAGAAGGGGATTCACTTTTAGACCCTTCTTTTGACTCCTAAACCTATTCAAATTTAGGGTACTTTTGTTGTTAAGAGCATTTGGAATGCCTGGGAAGCCCTTAAACCTTGGCTTCACTAGGAAGGTAAAGGGTTTAGAGATGGCTTCTCAATGAACCAACAAAACCTTTGGCGGTCTCCCTTGTTTGTTGCTCAAGCTATTCCTTTAGCTAAGATACAAGGAGCTAGTTCTCTACTCTTGTTTCGAAGGGGTATCAAAACTCCCAAGGATTTATTTTCCCAGGTTACTTTGAGCCTTCACTCATGGGAGGACCTACAAGTGCAATTTATGCCTATCCATGTAGATCAATAGATAGTTGATCTTCTAGTTTTTACTGTGCCTCCCAATTTGTTACACAAGTGTGGTATTTACTCATCTTGCCCATGGTGGAAAGATTGGAAGTGGTATCCTACCACTCCTATGACTAGTTGCAAGCTCAAGCTAGGGTATCGGTGGCTAGTGCCCCATCTTCCGATGGTTGATACTCTTAATCAAT
This sequence comes from Cupressus sempervirens, assembly GCA_028749045.1. NCBI lineage: Eukaryota > Viridiplantae > Streptophyta > Pinopsida > Cupressales > Cupressaceae > Cupressus > Cupressus sempervirens. Next base: position 11,752,140 of record CM053787.1, on the reverse strand, counting down.
GCTAGCATTTGCATTCTTCCTATAAGACTTGGAGTAATAGATTTACAACTATCTAGCATTCCATTATAGAGCTAAAGATTGCTCACTTTGCCTAGTGCCTCCTCTTTTAGGGCTTGCCTTTAGGCCCTCGTCTCTGGCATCTAGGAGTCCTGGATCCTAGATGCCCTTTTTGTGGCCAGCCCAAGAGCTTCCTACACATTTTTTGGTTCTACAGAAGAGCCTAGAAATATTGGCTCTAGGTCTGTGACTTTTTCAAGACTTTTCATCCAGAGGATTTCACTTGGCATATGGTTGTGTTGGGAGATCTACCTACGCTTCCTTTTAGATATGTCCAAATTTGGCATTCTTTTTAAATGGACATTTTGTTTCCTATTTGGAAGGACCATAATATTGTTTTATTCTCTCACAGCTTTCTTGATATTCATGTTTCTATGTACTCTAAAGCATGCATATATGTAATAATGTCATGATACAGATTACACTAGAGGTGGCTCACCTGCAGGAGTTATTAGCTCATTGGAGAAATGCGCCATATACGGTTGCCCATATGCCTTCAAATGCTTTATTCGATGACTACACTCCTTGTAGTCATCAGTGAGGCTGTAGCAAATCTACACACCGCTCGTATACTCCCCAATCTCAGCCTCATCATCGCTCTCCCAATGGTTTTGGTGGTCGTCACTGCTCGGCCTTGCCTCCACAGAGGTTGGGCTCGAGCTGGTCCCTGGTGCCTCCTCATGTTGCCCCTGATGTGGGTTGGTCATCTACACAACGTGACCCCAAATGGGTTTTCCCTTGATTGGACTTAGTTATTTCTCCACCTAAATAGGAGGGAGATAAAGATGTTGATGATGGTTGGGCTCCCCCTAAGCCAACCACCAACCCTAAAGACTTTTGGGGTTTTGATGATAAATACCCACCCTCGACTGACACTACTCTTGCAGCCTAAGGGCTTTCTGTTTTTTACTTATATTTTTTTTTTATGAATAATTGTTAATCTGGTCTTGTACTATTTGAACTCGCAGGGTGATCTTATATCCCTCAAACCTTTTTTTTGTGAATGTGTATCTTTAAATTATAATTAATAGAAAAAGTTTATTCATCACAAAAAAAACAAAGAAAAGAAAAGAAAAAATAAAAAATAAGAAAAGAGTAAGCTCTTTTATTTTTTAATAATAAAACTAATAGACTACGGAGAAACTACTATAGCATTTATATGAATTTTGAAAATCTAAAAGCTTTCGGCACCCTTTAAAACTTAGTCACAAGGCCTAGTTGGGAGTATTTGTTAGCGCGAAACTGCTTTAAACGATGTAATTTCTGTTGCTTTTCCAGGCTTCCCAAAGCGAAAATATGAAAATAAGTTTACAAAACTATATTGCAATTTTGACGGTTGTCAGTGGATGTCTTCGTATGGGGGAGAATATACACAATTAACATCTCATCCGCTGTCTTTTTCAATCAAGTTCTTTATTAATGTAAAGAGACGGAAAAACTAATTTGTCTGCAAGTGAGGCTACACTTTGGCTATTCAATTAAGATTTGAATCCTTGATTTGAGGTCAGAACGACTGAGATGCCCACCATAGAAAGCGACTGTGTGCAGAATCTACACGGCCAATCGGTACTGCTTTAATTGTCTCAACGATAGCCCCAAACTTCTTATCATATTGTGTTCATCTTTAATTAGAGCCGGTGGCAATTGGACGAATGGTTTGTCTCAATTTTCAACACCATATATACTCGACATGTTCTTCCCTTTACTCACAAAGCATTCTCTCTTCTTCTGCTTTCTCTTATCTCGGCTGTACTTGTGAAAAAATTCCATTTGCCTTGATTAACAGGTCTGCAATGGCAAGGAGCAAGGGAAACCCCCAAGTCCTCATTGTGAAGCGAATAATAAGAGCTCTGAGTGGGTATTCCAATTCCATGAAGGTGAAGGAGGATGGATCTGTTGTTTCTTCAAAGAGGACAAGGCAGACGAGTTCGAGTTCAAGAGATGAGTTCTTGAGCAGGTTGTGCGGTGCCTTCGCTGCTGACGTCCCAAAGGGACATTGTGCAGTGTATGTTGGTAACGAACAATGTAGGTACATTATCCCCACTAAGTATTTAAACCATCCTCTTTTCAGGGAGCTACTAGATAAAGCTGAGGAAGAGTATGGGTTTGGTCACCAGATGGGACTTATGATTCCCTGTGATGAGGTCGCTTTTCAGGACGTGATGTCCATGTTGGGGAAACGGGTGTAGAATTACAAGAGGTGAAAGTGGATGAGCTCATTTTCATTCCTCCCTCAACAGAAACATGCCACCGGAAAGGCATTTTGTGACATAATAAGAATTAATTGTAATATATATAGAATTTTTATAGAAGATCAAAAATCTACAAACTCTTCAATCGACTGCATATTCTTCTTCGACTCTCTCCTCTTAACTTTTTGTTAATATCTCTTTAGATGTAATGTCCTAAACTATTCTGCAGTGTGGCATATAAGAAGGTTTTCTAATCCTTTCTGTTATAGATATATCAGAGTTTCTTGCTGTTTAAAAATGACTTAAATATGTTTGACTTAAAAAGTGTTAAACAGTTGAAATTATATAATTTTCTGAATCTAATTTATTTCTTATAGATGTAACATTTTAAAATAACTGTTTGTTGAAGTGTCAGTAGAAAAATGTAGGTGTTCATAAAAAGGATACATAGACATTAAGGAATAGTGAGAAAAAGTTTAAAAGAAGTTATGGAATTAGATTAAGAAAAGGTGAAAGGGGAAAATGAAGGGAATAGATTAAGAGTAGGGTAGGAAATATTGCAGATGAGATGTTGTGTAAAGGAGGCATGGAGGTGACGATTGTGTGATAAACTAACTAGGTGATGTGACAAATCACAAGTGAAGAACTCGCATGAGATTAATAGAAGCGAGTGATCATGTGTGAGAAACAAGCGAAAGCTAGAAGTGAGCAACATGGTTGTGAATAATACGAGAGACAAGATATTTAGACAAAAGTGCACAATCAAGGTGTTGAGAGAATAAATTGGTTGTTCTAAGTTCAATTACATTCATTCAATAAGACTTTCAAAAGGTCATGCATATTAGTATTTTGATTGGTGGAGGCTTGTTGAAGAATGATTTTATCACTAGTACCATACTTACTTTTTATTTATTTCATTGCTAAATAAGATTTACTAAGAAGAGGAAAGAGGTGTAATTTTATTTTTAGCCATGGATGTTCTTAATAGTTATAAAGAAAAAGAAAGAGAAAATATTTATATTATTGATATAAATATATGAAATTGCTAATATATAATTGTGACATGATAGTTTTAGAAATTTTTTGTGCTAAGAACTAATAATATTGATGAGTTGAAAGATTTCATTCAATCTATATTCAAAGATCCACTAAAGTTAAATCAAAGAAAATAATATCACTCACACACATATACATATACATATATACACATATAGACATACATCCATACACACACACACACACAAATAGACACATACATATATACACACATATAAGTAATAATTAAGAATTGGTATTATCCATATTATTTGTGTAAAAAAAATTATTAACTCATATATGTTGAGTTGACAGAGTACTCTGTACGGTGCCTCCCATACAGTGAACTCTCTTGTATGGTGAGCTCTCCCATACCATATGCAGTGGATTATGGTGCAGTACGATACAAGTGTAGTATGGTGATGTTGCATATAGGGTAGACTAGAGGTAAGTGGACTGATGTCATGCGGCTGGAGTGGATGCCAAGCACGAGAGCATGAGAGAATAGTGTCGAGTATGACCATGGTATCGTAGGGTTCTGAGTATGAGCATAGATCTATACAACAAGCACAAGTATGATGGGCATGGGTACATGGATGTTTCCAGTATAGTGATAGTTGTGGTGTGAAGCAGAGTTGGTTAGCTGGTTATGTTATGTGACAGTTGACATATCAAATTCCATAATGAATTGTATAGTGTATAAATCTATGCGAGATTCATTGATAAAGAGTGCTAAGTCTACAGTTGACAGCAATGATTGTATTGTTGTAGGGGTTGTGAAGACTGAGGCTGTGAGCCTAAAGAATAGTATCATAGTGGTAGAAATGGGATTGATTGTAAAGGCAATCTAAGCCTAAGTCTATTATTTGTATGTAATGTATTGGTAACTATAATACACAGGGTGACACTCTAGTTCTTGGCTAGTGGGTTTTTCTCAAAAGGTTTTCCCACATAAATCTTGGTCTGATGTGTTTTATATTGTGTGTTCCTTTATTTTTGTTCTTATTTTTCCTATGCATCTTAGTAGATTTGATCTTTATATAATTTCCCCTGTAAATCAACATTTGGAAGGCATTTTCGCTAGTATCTTTCCTAACAATATAAATTATTGAATTGAGAAGTAACACAACTTGTAGTGCCTGCCCCTAGTTCGCATTTTTGTTATCATGGAAGAACTCTGTTAGACTAGTTTTGTGATGACTATTAGTAACATTTTTTTGAGATTATCAGATATCGTTTCAGATTCAGTTTATTATATGATGTGATCATTTGGTATTCTATATCTCATGTATGCATGATGATTATTACAGTGTTTACAGTTATTAATGATTATTAGTTAGATGATTTATTGTCATATGTGTTTTCTTATGGATACTTACCCCATACTTGCATGTGTACGGTGTGTGTGTTTGTTTCTTATGTATGGTGTTTCTGATGTGGTTAAGGAAGGGAGTCGTAGTCACCTGCTAGTCAGGATCTACATGATGCACCACTTCCTGCCATTGTTTGTTTAGCTTAGTATATATTGTGTATGTACATGCATGGATTTTATGTAGGTTGCAAGTACCAGGTATCGACTTTCCTGAATTGCCAAGATGAGCGTACCCAATCGCACTATCTCAATGGTAAGAGAGGGGAGATAAATTCTCAGGTCCAAATTCCAACCCTTTAAGCCATTTGTCCTAATTGGAAATTGGGACAAGTATCTAAGTTGAGTACCTTCTGAATACATCGGATGATGTAATTCATGATATTAACCCTTTTGGTTTGATTTTGTATGTGTTTTGCTATAATGGGTTTTTCGTATTTTACTTTATGAGTCTTTGGTGTATTTTCTATTAATTAAGCCTAATTAAAAGATTTAATTAATGGTTTAATTTAATGGAAAATTAATATGATATTTTAATATTTATTTTATTTAATTAATTGGAAAATTAATTAAATAAAATAATTGAATTTGAAGATAAAATTTATAATTTTAAAGTTGAAATGTGATAATATTTATTTAAGTTAATAAATATTTTATCAATTAAGTTTCGAAAATGAATTTAAAAGTGGAAAAGATATTAAAATTATTAAGAGATTCTAGATTGCATGATGTCTGCATGTGATTAAAAGATAAATATATTAAGATAAAAGAAGTGGAGTTATTAAAGTGAGTGCATAAAAATTAATAAATTAAATTGGAAAGAGTAAAGCAAATATTAAATAAATTAATGTGCATTATTTTAATATTTATTCACATAGGAGTATGCGAGCTCTGGGGAGTTGTCATGTTGACAACATGAGAGTTTGCACTCTGAATATGCACATGTTGTCAACAACTCAGGAGTTAGCGCACAAATTAAGCACATGGTGCCTACAACCTTATGACTCATCTAGAAGGTTGGAAAAGACTTGTGCTTAGTTGTCAACACCTTCTGGTTGTTTCTAGAGACATTCTAGGTGCTTCCTGAGAGTTCTTTATATTCATGCACTCCTAGAAGCTTAGGGAGGGCATTCGGAGAGCGCATTTGGAGGACCCGAGAATGTGGGAGAAGGAAGGAGCTTGCTCTGTGGATTCTGATGAGAAGTGATTTAGCATTAGTGTCCAGGTAGACACTTGTGATTTTCGCATATGATATTTCGTTTCTTGCACATCCTGTCTTCTTCTTGTCTTCTTAATGCTTTATGAGGATTTTCATATCTTGGTTGTATGCATTTGTTATGGGTAGTTAAATTCTATATAAGAAATTTTCATATGTGTAGATCTGAGGAAACTATGAGGCTAGGGTTTTCAGATGTGTATGGACAAACCTATTTTAAAAAAATTAATGGGTGAATTTAGAGGACAATTATTTTGAGATATAAAAATCTGCATACATATACATACATACATGTATGTATGTATGTATGTATGTATGTATGTGTATATATATATATATATATATATATGTATGTATGTATGTATGTATGTATGTATGTATGTATGTATGTATGTATGTATGTATATATATACGTATATATACATATATATGTATATATGTATATATATATATGTATATATACATATATATGTATATATGTATATATACATATATATGTATATATACATATATATATATATGTATATATATACATACATACATATATATACATACACATATATATACATAAATACATATATACATATATAGTTAAACGATGTGCATTAAAATCACAATAGAAGAAATTTTATAAAAATTTGAATTGCTTTGTTTGGAAACAAAAAATGTTTTTAAAAAAAAATGATTAAAAAAAAATTATATATATATGGGAGGGGCAGGATGTACCCCCCCCCCGGTACCCCATGGTCACATTTTGCAGGTTGTGGTACTATAATTACAGTTGTAGGTACTACGACAGCCGTCACAGGCCCTGCGACGGCAGGCGCTGGCCATAGGTGGCGGGGTTCTTTTTAAAGCAAACGTCGACATCATCATTCAATTTTTTTTTTAATATAATTTTTTATGTTATGTTATATAAGATATGAAATTGACTTTTGTTTGATTCGATTTTCATAATTAACTTTATTAAATATTATTAAATATTAAATATTAAATATTATAAATTTTATTAAATTTATTAAAAAGTTTTAATAACATTATTAAGATTGATAATATTATTGTTTAGGTTGTGTAATGTGACATTATTATTTAAATTTTTATTATTATTATTATTATAGTTACTATTCAATGAAAATATACTGTTCAATATACTAAGGTTAATGCATTATAAAAGTCGCTGTTATATTATAACATTGCTATGATCTGAATTATTATCTTATTATTAATACGTTATGTATTATTAAATAAATTATTGATATACCTTAATGGTGTTAAGAGTTAGTTAAATATTAACTAATGAAGTTTATGGAAGATTTCTCTAGATCGATTAATAATAATTTTGATGAGTTTATTATTTATTAATGCTTGTTGGGTCTAACAAATTATTAATAAATAATAGTATAAATGATTTAAATAGTTATCAATTAACTGATTAAACTTAATTTAGTGGAGATTAATTAATGATTGAAGTTTTGTAAAAGATATTAATCAATTTGAATTGGTTAATAACTGGAGGGGAATAATTAATTAATTTATCAATCAACGTACATAGGAGGAATTTATTTGAGATATTAATATTTGGTATGGGGGATTTATTATAACTTCTTATTATTAAAGTATTAATTTGAACATTGATGGAATGAAACATAGTTGACTCTCAATGTATGAAATTATCATCAGTTGATAATCATGTAGTTATTGACATAGCTAATAGTTAATTTAATTCTCTAGAATTAATTAAATTTAATTGATAATGGAGTTTTAATTGTTTAATCGATAACAACGAATTCAAGAAATTTGTGGGTCACTTAATTGAAAGGTGATAAGTCTTAATCTTAAAATTTATATATTGGGAGATGCTTTTGGGGAAATTGATTGATGACATTGATTTTGAGGAAGAATGCAAATGTTATAGACAAGTAATTATCTTCTGATTATTTTAGAAAATTGTTATAAAATAATAGAGGAATAATTCTATGTGTAATTCAAAGGGGATAGATGGGTTGACTTGTACTTAAACGAAGAACCTTATACACTTGATGTATACTTTGAAACAGAAATTGAAACCTCCACACTTAATTCAACTATGTGATTTTAGCAAATCAAAACATGTGCTTGCATTGTGTTTTCTCTATGCTTCTTGTTTTGGGTTTTCGGGTTGACTAGTGTTGACCAGCTATAGGACATCTACCAGAGGCTCAGGTGTTATGATTGTGATGTCATGATGATCTCTTTTGATCTCGATTCTTTATAAACCCAACCATGGTAATGTGATGGTATGCTCTATGAGATGTTTGTATTTACTGATTGTTATTGCTTTTCAGTCTTCTTGAGTGAAGCTGAGGTGTATGTATCTGAGACACTTGACTTAACCATTTTTGAGTCATCTATTTGTTATCCTTGGATTACTTTTCAATCACCATGATGGGACTGAAGTGTGATTTATTTCTTGATAATGTCATGTTGTGACATATTTTGACTCAACCATTTTGGAGTCTTTGATTAGTATTATTTTGAAATACTTTTTGGTTGCTTGTTGAGAACCAATGAATATTGTGATTATCAGTGATACCTTCAGTTGCCAATAGAGAACTATTGTGGTCATGATTATTAATGGATGCTTTTAAGTTGCTCATGGAGATTTGATGCTTTTATTGTGGATTATCTTTTGGTATTTTTACAGTCGCTTGTATAGGACTGTGGTGATTTGAGATTTATGATTCCATGAGCTTAGGGTAGGTTATCTACTTGTAGTGCCAAGAAGTGGCTTGCAATGGGGGTTGGGGCCCTAAGTGGCTGCCAAGGTAACTCATTGTAATTTGTTTTAACAAGTGAAAACATTTACACTAAATGGGGATTAAATGAACCTAAAAAAATAATTGCTTTGTTCTTGCCCATGCCTCGAGTGCTTGTACAAACTAGGATGGGAGTAGAGAGAATGCTTGGTTACAACCTTGCATTTCGTAGTATGCCTCGTCTGTATGAGAGGATACTAGTGGCTTCATAGGGATCACTAGGGGGCTGAGGTCTATTGAGAGATTACTAGGGTAACTCTAGCGCGATTTGTACGATGACACTTTCTCGCTTGCATAGTAGGTTTCCTACATTTCTTTGTTGTGCCTCTGGGATTAGATGTCGGTTTATGATTGGAACTTTTGAGTTAGTATACTTTTAGGATTCCTTGACTTAGAAAGTGTTTTTGCTATGTGATTTGATAACCAGCTTGGGACTTGAGATTATCTCCTCAGCACGGTGGGAGTGGACCATTTAGGTTCCACACGGTTAGGTGGTAGTTCTTTTTCCACTCTTATCATATGAGATCCATCTAAGACACCATGGCTGATGCATTCTCTTGTTGGCATCTATCTTCATTTTGTTCTTGGATCTTATGATGGATTTTATTTACTGGTATGTTTCTTGTATATGTTAGATGATGTTATCTTATGCCTTACTTGCATGTTAGATTTCCTTTTGCATATGATATAGGATGTTTTAAGAGTGACATTCTTACTATGATAATACTGATGATCTCTTTGGTGACTTGGGATGTTACGCACGGAGGGATGGCTAGGGCCCACGATGGTCTAATGATGCTATTTACAGTTGGGAGGAACCGTGCACTTAATTAAGTATGTTTGATATATGGTTATCTTTTATGATGGATGTTTATATCTTCTATGATGATGTTCATGTATGGTATATGGTTTCATTTACCTTATAGCATTTGTATCATGGATGAGAATAAGGATGATGACATATTTTATTTATACATATGTATATTCTTTTAAGCTTTTCATACCCTATGGCATGTACAACGGATGATTGAGCAGTCGGAGATGTAATTTAAGAACGTTGGACTTTTCATTATTATTTTATGTGGGTGTAATATTAGATGGAAATTAATATTAGTTAATTTAGATGTGATTCAATGTTAAGGGATCCTTAAGAATGTAACCTGTTATGAATGCATGTTTATGTTTACTTTCAGTTGGATATTGCTTTTGCTTTCGCTACTATGTTATGAATGGTGTTACTTTCATGTTTAAAAAAAAAAATGTTACCAAACTTAGTGAAACTTTAGGTTGATTCTTTGGATCCCTTGGCGGGGCGTTACACAACTAATGAGGAATAATTGATCTATGAGTAAACAAACTAATAATTAATATGTATTTTATCTATTTCTTGGGTGATAATAGATTTTATTAATCAAATTTTTGAGTACAAAATCATTGGCATCTAGTGAGATAAAACTATAACCCCTTACATTTCTTGCAAGCCAAAAACTATCTCAAGCCACCTATTCTAGAAACCAAATTATGGCATGACCAAGTTCAATGAACAACTAGCCCTATTAAAAAAAAGGCACACATTTTTGAAAGCAATACAAAGCTAGACTCAAGACACCTTCCATTGTTGCATGATTTCCTCCCTTGTTTCATTCAGCTTGACTCTACCCATAGTCTACACTTCTCCTTTCTTCATGCCCAACACTAGGTCCTTTTGCACCAAAAAAATCCCTCCTTTAGCCACCACCACTATCTTAACCAATAACTACTTCATATCCCTCTATCTTTCTTTAACCATTACCCTTTTGTTCACTTCCCACTACTCAACAAAATACAAGATTTAGATAGATTCACCCCATGCTTCCTCCAGTCATTGAATCACTAGTAGAGAACACCTAAATACTATGAATGGTTGGAGAGCATGCCTAGCACCTTTAATCTTGTAGAAGCTATAGACATTAACACACCATAAAGAGAGCTCTGATATAATTTTTTGAAATCTAAAATAGAGGAAAGAGAATGTACACAATAATACTAAAAAATTTTGACACAAGAAAAATAAAAGTTTTATAGAGATCAAGCTCTGCTATAGTAGAGATAATTTTGTTCATTCATTGTTCTATACAAAATAATTACATTTCTCTAATTTATAAAATTTAATTTTAAATCTACTCCTTAATTCTGCAAATCCTCTAATGGAGAATGTGAAGTTTAACTATTATTGAACCTCTCTATGATGTTTAAAGGCTAACTCAAGTGCTTGTAAAAATAGTTTGGAATATAGAAACTACTTCTTTTTTACATGCAAACAAAGATATCCTACAAGAAATAGAAATGAATGGTTTTTTAAAGTAAACTATGTAAAAAATTTGATAATCATGCATTCGATGAATTATGTATGATCTCTTTCATTTTGAACATGTGTGAATTTCCTAATAACCAATGAATTGAGAGTTTGTGATTCATGCAAACCCTAGCATGGATGATGTCAATATCTTCATATCCCCCCTTGATGCTAAGACTTGTAGTTCAATCTTTGGACACCCAAACTTGACTCATGCAAATTCTCATCACTAAAGTCTTCTAGACCCTCATGATACTTCTAATAGAGTCAACTAATATCTTCATTAATTTCTCTCTTTCATGAGAGATCACAAGGTTTAGTCTTTCCCTCCTTTTTCTAAAATAGAGAAGATTCATGACACATCCATGTGCCAATCAGAACAAGTAGTCAGTGACTACTTCACTCACATATCTAAACCCTAATCCACCACTATTACTTCTGACATGTAGAATTTGAGGTTTGTACAACCTTCTCAACATCCTTATCACTTCCTTCTAGTAGGATCCATTGATCCATCCATAATCAATCTATATACAACCTTTCAAAGATTGTCCACTGCAATCTCTATTCCAACATGACTCTTCACTGCAACTCTTCAACCCACAAATGCTACAAGGATGAAAATCCCAACACTTATCCTTTGTATGTCCATCTCTGCTACAATTGGAACATGAAACACATTCCTTACTCAAATGTGATTTGTTCGAACCTGCAGAACTACCAACATCTAATCTATCACAAGCAACATCTCTTTCTTTTACCAAATACAAGGCCTTCAAATGTTTACCTCCAAATGGGTTTGATGGGACCCTTCATTCCTTTCCCATTCTTTCCTAATCCACTTCCTTGAAAATCCATTTTCTACATAATCTTTAAGCCAATATTATTCTTAAAACAATATTTTTCATTATTTGGACAAATTCCATCCATACCTATAGATGGCTACTTACCTTCATCTTCAACTGACAAAACATGAGAAAAAACCAAATCTTCTATGCTACAAGCAACATCACAAATTGATGACTTTGATTTCAACATTTTTTTTCTTCTTCCAAAACTTTTATTTTCTTACCCAAATCAGCATTATCCTTCTTGATTTCATCAAATAACATTAAATTTTTTTGTTCAATTGAACATTTTCCATATTAATACTTTCTAATTCTTTTTCTAGATTCTCAATTCGACATAAGTATTCATATCTCCCCTTTGCAAACTTTTTAAAAATCTCTAATAAATATGAATTACACTTTTCTAGCAGTCTTTGTTCATCATTCAAAACATCTTTTTTGCAAATCAAACTTTCATTCTCTTTTTTAAACATCTTTGCAACCTTATCAATTAGAACAAATAAATTTTGTACACAAATATGTTATGGGCATTGTTCTTGGACTTCACAAAATATATCTTCTTTAGTATCTATAAACCTTCAATCTTCCTTTGTAAGCTTCTTAGCAGAACCTACACTTTAGCTTCAATCAGATCTACAAAGCATCAATTCAATTCTCTTATTTCTTTGTCTCGATCTTTTGCAAACATCATTGCCCAAATTACATATGCTCAAATATTTTTCAAAATATTGCAGCCCATATAATCTCACAAACACTCTTCATAGCCTGAGGTCTTTATCTACTTTAATACAATGACAAAAAAGTCTTCGCACAATCTTATAGCTATGCCCTCCCTTAATCTTCTTGCACACATTCTAAGTCATACATGCTCAAACATTTTCACTATCATGCCCATGATCTTTCCTTATAGCTCTAATACTAAATGAAGAAACTATAAACTCTAGTACACCATAAAGAGAGCTCTAATACATTTCTTTTAAATCTAAAATAGAGGAAAGATGTCATACACAACAATACTAAAAATATTTGACATAAGAAAATAAAAGTTTTATAGAGATCAAGATCTACTATAGGAAAGAGAATTTTGTTCATTCATTGTTCTTTATAAAATAAATTACATTGCTCTAATTTATAAAATCTTATTTCAAATCTACTCCTTAGTTATGCAGATCCCATGATGGAGAATGTGAAGATTAACTATTAATGAACTGCTCTATGATATTTAAAGCCTAACTCAAGTGCTTGTAATAGAAGTCTGGAATATACAAACTACTTATTTACTCTATTACATGCAAACAAAGATATCCTATGATGGAATAGATATGAATGGTTGTTTTAAACTTAAACTATGTAAAACTTTTGATAATCATGCATTGGATGAATTATGCATGATCTCTTTCATCTTGAATTGTTGTGAATTGCCTAATAAGCATAGAGTGAGAGTTTGTGATTCATGCAAACTCCTGCATGGAAAACATCAATATCTTCAAATCTGTCTCCACACTCCACCATTAGTTTGAAACCCAACTCCAATATCTATTGTTTCTAACCAGTGCTCCATCCCAATCTACCAATACAATTCCACATGTATATAAATTATCCTTCTTTCTTCTCCCTTACTCACCATGAGAAGGAAAGCTCATCCATAGAATAACAAAGAGATGTCCACATTCATCTTTGAATAAAAGTTCTTAGTAATGTATTTGACACCAAATAACTTGCACATAAGATGAATAAATCCATATTTATAATCAGTGAAAACTCCCACAATTGTCTTAGAGATATTTCACCTTGAAACCCTGATGTTTTCCTTCTCTTAGGTGTCTAAAGATAAAAATTTGCCTCTATGGATTAGAATTAACACTATTCTCAAAACCTCTATTACCAACAAAAGACATGGCATAGTGCATTTAAAATAACATATCAAATCTAGAAGGTTCCACCTGAATTCTTGCATCACATGCCATGATGTCACACAATCCTTAGTAGATTCACCCCTTACTATCAATAGCCACATGCATGCCAACTATCTATTTCTGATCTCTCACCTTTTGGGAGACCATACCAATTCATATTTACACTTGAATCTCTACCCAAAATCAGTCACATCAAATAACATGTGGTCTTGATAATTTAATTTAAATTAAACCACATATAATCCTCTATCATCTCTCCTCCATCATTAAGCTTAATCCATGTGTGCCAACTATCCTACTCGACCCCTTCCAAGTTACATAGGGTATTAGTGGCTTTCAGTTTATAGAGAGGAGGTCCACACTTGTGTAGTGTGCAAGGTTCTAGTGGGGTTGCTTGTTTGATTACAGATTATTTGTTCAGTACTACCACATTTGTTCTTTGTCACATTCATGCCAAATTTATGTGGATCTGGGTTGGAGGCAACAATTGTTGTTAGAGATATATCTTCATTGTCCTATGATACTTTTCACCAACTTCCTCACTTTATGCCATTCATAGTGTTGAGGATGGGAACCCTTTTACAGACCTATTTGAGAGCATCTCCAAGTTTGGGGCTATGGATGACATCATCATCTTAGGAGATTTTAATGCATGGACTAAAGATCTCCAGACCCCCCAATATGACTATAGGTCTGACTTGATTTGTACTATTAAGAGGGATCCTACTAGTATGGGGCTTCACCATTTTTTTGAGGATCATAGTAGACCTCTAACTTACTATGGTGGCCACCTTCTCTAGCTCTATGAATCCTTTGACTAGGTGATTCTAAATGGCCTCTCCAGCTTTCTGGGTTCTGAGTTTATTGCGTGTTGGTCTCATAGTGGGGGTGCAAGCATGGTTGATTATATCTTCATTGTTGCTTCTTTCCTCCCCACCATCCAAAACTTTACTTACTCTCATCTTCCCTTGGCTAATCATGCCCTCCCCCTCCTTAGCCTTTCAGTTCATGTTTCTTCCCACCCTCTACCACCCACCTCTAGTCATCCTACCCAAATACACACCCATACCCTTTTGTTTTTTTGAGGATAGTGATCAAGACCTCTTTATTTTTTATTTGAGAAGATTCCTTTGCCCCACTAGCTTCACGAATCATAGTTAGGTGTCCATCATGTTTCACTCACTAGCTACGTGATTTGGGAGTCAGCTCTCCTCTCTATCTCCCACTGCTCCATTCCCAACACTTCCAAATCTATTCGATGGAATACTTGTTGCACGAATAAGTGATTTGATGATGCCTGTAAAAATTTCCATCGCTCCTTGTGCTTGGCTTTTTTTATGCATTCCCTTGCTTTTACCAATTTATGACTCTCTTACAAACTCTTTCTTCGCCATAGGAAATGATTATTTATTACTTCATAGGGAAATCCCTCTATGACATGCTTATTAAGTATCCCAAGTTTTTTTGGCACATAAAGTTCCCCTAGCATAGCCAATCCTAGTCCACTCCTAACCTTCACCTCCTTGCCTCCCATATCTCTACATT
The DNA here is from genome assembly GCA_028749045.1 of Cupressus sempervirens. Lineage (NCBI taxonomy): Eukaryota > Viridiplantae > Streptophyta > Pinopsida > Cupressales > Cupressaceae > Cupressus > Cupressus sempervirens. Next base: position 11,736,832 of record CM053787.1, on the reverse strand, counting down.
GTATGACATCCTGGGTCAGCTCGCTCCCCTTCCCATCCCACTCCTCCATTGTCACTTATTATCCACCTCCAACATTTATGAGGCCATCAAACTTATGATATATAGCAGGGTTACTGATGAGGAGGGTTTTCAAGCTAAGCTCTTCAAGCTCGGTACCATGATCCTTGGCCCTTATCTCTCTGCACTATTTAATAGAGTGGTTTGTTTTGGTTTTTCAGACTCATTATCAAGACACATTATTCACCTAATCCATAAGTTTGGGTTGGCCTCTGATAAAGGACCATCATGATTTGGCATACATTTGCCAAAATTTATGCTACAACATTGAATACTATCTTATCTAGTGAGCTTGACAAGAGGAATTGTAGGGCTAAGGGTCAAGCAAGATTCAGGGTAGACTAAAATAGACCATGGATCATATCTTTACACTATGGGCTATTATCAAGGAGGCTTAGCACCACTCAAAGAAATTCTACTACTTTTTTGTGGATTTTCATAAGGCTTTTGATTCCATCCCTAAAGTTGCACTTTTTTAGAGACTGAGAGATATTGGTATTTTTGAGATCTTACTGGCAGCTATCATGAGGTTATCTGAGATAGTGATTGGTAGACTCAAGACCACAAAGGGCCTCTCTAACCTTATCTAGAGCACCATTGGGATGAAGCAAGGTTGCCCCCTCTCACCCTTCTTCTAGTCTGTGCTCAAGTATTCTTTCATTATAGCCTTAAGTAGATAAACAATACACTATATCATCAATTTCTTGCTTGGTCTTAGTGCTCCTTTTATAGACCATATAACTAAATATTCCTCTAGGTTCTCTTATTATCCTTTCTTTTCAAATCTTCTTCACCAATTAGTCAAATGATAGCATTCAGACCAAGATAATAAATTGTCTCACCAAAAAGTAGCAAGTTTTACATCAGTGACAAAATAATGATTGTTCCATCATAGGTTTCATCAATCTTCTTCATTTCAATAATCTCCCTCTATGGCATTGATGACAAACCAATACCAACAACAATACCAAAGAAAAATTAATACCTTTTATTGAAATATATCCCTCTATCAAGTTGTGTGCCTTCCTTTGTATACTTTGATCTCTTCCCTAGATTTCTCCCTCATCTAGTCTTGTCCCTATTTGAAAATCTTTCTCCTTTCTTCTTTAATCTAATCTCTCTGATATCTCCCTAATTTCTCCGATATCTCCTTGATTCTATGATATCTCTCTGATTCTGATATCTCCTTCTTTGAAAAAAATGCCAAAAACTTTTCATCTATACATGTAGATATAATCAATTCAGGCTCTTCCTTTGTCACCTTGCATGTGACTATAAATCTTTTGTTTTAGCTCCTTTCTTACTCTAGGAAAGTCCTAAAGTAAGATTCGCTACATCAAATTGTAAAGTATGTCATTCAACTTAGTTGATACAGGGCACTACTCTTGCATCTTAAGTAGCTTATAGGGATATCACCCCTAGTTTACCTTTAAGATATTCATATACATCCTTAGGTAAAGCCTTTATGAATATATCAACTATCTATTCTTTTATATTCACATATTCCATTCTCACTTCTTTTTCTTGAACCAATTCTCTCAAGTAATAATATTTGATTGTAATGTGCTTTGTCTTTGTGTGCATCAAAGGATTCTTATATATGTTTATAGGACTTGTATTGTCATAGTAGATTACCATAGGTTCAATTATTTATTCCTTCATTCCTATGAGTAACTATTTAATCCATACCACATTTGTGCAATTTACAACAACAACCACATATTTTTCTTCAATAGTAAATTGTGATATACAATTTTTGTTTCTTGCTAGTCAAAGTAACCAATCTTTTTCCTAAGAAAAATGCTCAACCACTTGTACTTTTTCTATCATCAATGTTTCTAGCCCAATCAGCATCTATATAGGCTCTCAATTAAAACTTGTCATTTTTCTTGTAGTATAGACCATAGTCTTTGTTCCTTTCAAGTAGCTCATAATCCTTTTAGTAGCCATTATATGATTCTCCTTAGGATTTGGAGAAAATATTTCAACAAACTCAGCAACTAGTGCAATGTCAGATCTACTATGAACTACATATTGCAATTTTCCAATCATAGACCTATACAATATTTGATTTTCTTTAGTAGAATCATTAGTTTTGAATAGTTTATGTCCTATCACCATAGGAGTACTAATTGGTCTTGAATCTTTCATACCAAAAATTTTCAGGATTTCCTTCACATGCTTGGACTAAGTGATGTAAATACCATATATTTCATCTGATATACTTGCAATTCAAAAAAGAACTTTATTTCTCTAAACATAGACATCAAAACTTGTTGCATCCTTTCATTTTCAAATGTCTTACACATTGCATTTTTTCCTCTGAATATGATATCATCAACAAATATTTCAACTAGTAAGATTCATTTACCTCCTTCTATCTTGAAGTACAGATTGTTTTTTTCATCAATCTTCTCAAAACCATTCTTCACAAGATAGTTATGTAATCTTTCATATCATGCTCTGGGATCTTGCTTCAAACCATATAAATCTTTGTGAAATATAAACACCATGTTCTTATTGTTTGGATCAACAAATCCTTCATTATATTCTATAGAAACCTCCTCTTCTAGTATACCATTCAAAAATGTTAGAATTTAAATTCTTTGTAAGAAGAGTAAGAAAGAAAAGTTCACAATCCTTCGAATATTGCAGCTGGGGCAAATTTTTCTCCATATTCAACTCCCTCTTCTTGTGCATATCCTTTGCAAACTAATCTTTACTTATTCATTGTAACTTCACCATTCTAATCCAACTTGTTTCTACATACCCACTTAGTTCCAATAACACTTTTTTTCTCTAGTCTAGGTACTAGTGTCCATGTTGTGCTCTTCATAATCTGATCAATTTCATCTTTCATGGCTTTATTGTAGTCTTCAGTTTCTAATGAATGCTTCACTGACTTAGGCTCATGTATGCTTAACAAACATATGCCATTTCTCAACCTATTCCTTGTCATTGGTTTATCTTCTTCATCTCCAATGATTTGTTTAGCAAAGTGATATCTTCTAATAGACTTTGACAACCTTGGCTCAACTCTCCTTTCTATAATGGATATTTCATGAAGTTCAATTTTAGATTCATTGTGTACTTCTCTATTAGGTAACTCAACATTCCTTTCATGTAAATTGATCTTAGCATCAAAATGTACCTCAACTTCTAATTCCAACTTAGCTCCTAAATGCAACTCAACTTTTGAATGTAACTTGGCATCCATTATGTATGATTTGATAGTCACTGATTCTTATTTATTAGAAACTTGTTTGCAAAATTACCAGCATTATCAGACATGTCTTCATAGTAATACATAAAGGTTCTATAATTTTTAGGTTCCTCTTTTGGTTCATCTTCATGTACTTTTGTATATTCATCAAAATTTACATTTCCACTTTTCACAACTTTGTTAGTGTTAGTATTTAAACACTTATAAGCTTTACTTCTTGTGGAATAACCTAGGAATATACCTTCTTCACTTTTTACATCAAGTTTACAATTTTTTTTGTTGTTAAGAATGTAAAACATGTTTCCAAATGACTTAAAACATTGATATTGGGTAAGTATCCATACCATAATTCAAAAGATGTTGAATTTTTACCTTTCTTTATGTGTACTTAGTTCAAGGTATAGACAGACATACTGACAACTTCTCTCCAGTATTTCAAAGAAACATTCTTTTCCATCATCAATATTCTAGCACAATCCATTATAGATATGTTCGTCCTTTCAACAATCACATTTTGTGGAGGGATCCTAGGTTTAGAATTTTGTCTCTTGATTTCTTTATCATTGTAGAAATTTTTTAACTCATTTGATGTAAACTCTCCACCTCTCTCAAATCTTAGACATTTCAAGCTTTTACCAATTTCCTTTTCAACTCTTTCCAAATATCATTTCAACATTTGAAAAGAATCATATTTCTCTCTTAAAAATATTATTGTCATCATTCTTGAATAATCATCAACAAATAGGATAATTTACTTCTCACCTTTGTAGCTTTGCACATCAATTGGTCCACATAAGTCAATATGAACTAATTCCAAAATTTATTTTGAATTATGTGCCTTGCTTTTAAAACTAGATTTTATCATCTTTCTTAGCTAACATTGTTTGCAAATCACATTATCAAGTTTCTTAAGTTTTGGCAAATCTCTGAATCTTTTCATCTTATTGATACTGACCAAATTGTAAAAAATTACATGACATAACCTTTTGTGCCATAGCCACACATCATCAAATTGTACAAGACAAGTAGCATCATTCATGTCAAGATAAAATAGATTACCTCTAGTCGTATCTCCACTTCCAATTTTTTTTCCATTAATGTCATAGATCTTACCCTTTCTATTATAATATTCAACTTTACATCTTAAACTATTCAGTTGTGATACACTCAACATATTATAGTTAAGTCCTTCCACATAGTAAGTAGTGTAAGACATGATCTTGTTTGTCAATCTTATTGATCATTTTCCTTTTATCAGACAGGGTGTATCATTATAAAATATAACACTATTTTCATTGTAATACTCAAGGGTGATGAACTTACTTTTGTCTATAGTCATGTGATGTGAACATCCACTGTCAATGATCCATCTATCACTTTTGTTCACATAAGATATAAATGGAAGTACATCATCTTCATCATAATCATATTTCATAGCAACATAGACAACTTCATCATCATGGTTATTAGATTCATCAAATTCATCATTGGATGAATCTTCTTCAGTAATGTAACAAGCCTTCTTTCCCTTATCCTTATAGCCTTTGTTACCGTCAACTTTTCTACCTCTATATTTGTCTTCATTCTTTCTATTTGACTTCTTAGGACATCTTGATGCAATATGACCAACCTCATTACAATTAAAACATATGATGGGTAAGTTACCTTTGTATTTATGTTTTCCTCTATGAAATTTCCTAGCCAGCAGTGCTTCCATTTCTTCAAGCTCTTCATCATCTATATCACTATCACTAAAATCTTGTTTGCCCTTTTTATTTTTCTTATCTTTTGATTCTTTTAGTGTCAACGTAGCTTTGAAAGAAGATTCAACATTCTTAGATTTCAAATTTCAAAAGCTGTGAGTCAACCAATTAATCCTTCAAGGGTTAGATTACTACCAAGAGTACACCTCGGTTCTTGTATAGCAGAGACTCTAATAGCATAGATAGGCAATATGGTTCTCAATATGTTTTTTATCACAATCTCATCTTCAATCTATCCATTAGATCCTTGAATTGTATTAACAACATCTTTGATCCTTACATAATACTAGATATAGTCTCACCTTCTTGCATTCTCATTAAATCAAATTTTCCTCTAAGACTTTCAGCTTTGGCTCTCAACACATTATTGCATCCTCCATAGATCTTCTATATGGAATCCCACATAATCTTAGTATAATTACATAATATTATGGTGTTGAACTCTAAATAGCTTAGGGTAGATGCAATCTCCAACATTGCTTGATTGTATTCCTTTTCTTGTGTCAATTTTTCAGTAGTTGGGGCTCCAACTAGATCAACATGTTCAGTGGTGATAGTTGACTATATATAATCTCCAAGTCCTCCTAGATGTATCTTAATCAAACTTTTCCATGTAGGAATGTTTTCCTTGTTTAACTTGGGCACCTCCTTTCTATACATCTTGATCTTTAGCATTAACTACCTTCAAACTTTTTCACAAGCACATAATGCTATGATACAAATTCTTGGAATTTTTAAAATAACTAAGAGTGTAGGTGAATCAATTATCCAAGGTCTAAATGTACAAATAAAACTTTTGAACACTTCAACTTATACTTATGCATGCATTGATCAATCAATATCTTAAACTTTTGCATATTGTTGTCCTAGGTAAAAATAACTTTGCAAAAATGTAAACATGAAATACCAAAAAATCAATCACATATTTTGACACAAGGATTTTACATGGAAACCCAATTTAGGAAAAACCACTAGTAACATGCTACCAATTTTCACTCTTCTAAAGTGAGCCCTGTGAGGAGCCAACCCTTTTAAAAGTTACAATGCACATTGTTAAATGTGACCTTGATTAAAGGATTTCAATAACCTTGTTAGCAGTGAGCCTTGTTCAAGGACTTTAGAATATTCCATTAGAATGTCACCCTATTAAAGGATTTACTCATTAATTTTAGGTCAACCTTAGTCAAAAGAATTTATCTTGACTAGTACGATTGTTAAAAAGTAATAGAAGGTATTGATATCATAATAAAATAACTCAATTATAGATTATAGATGTCACATTCAATCCTTCATTCTTCTTGGCATTCATCCTCTTTTTCTTTATTAGCTTGTTTACCCTTCAAGCCTCCATCTCCTTAAGCATTCTTGCTTAGTATGCCAAGTGCAGACTCTTTCATTCAGCCACCATATGAAGCAACATCCTAGACTTCTTGTCTTTCTCAAATTCACACTCTTGACTTATTGCTTCTAGCCTGTTATCTCCTTATATAGAAAATTTACATCTTTTTCCACTTAACCATAATCGTCCATTTTAGGGTTAGGTCAAATTCATTGAATATTCCCATCGTTCCATTTTATTCCTCCTTCAAACTTCCTTTACAATCCTCTTTGAATTTATCTCAAAATATTTTATCTTGAATTTTGTGCCACCAACTCATCATAGTAATCTTTCACATGCTTCACATAATTATAGAAATCAACTTTGTCAAATTATATTGATTTAATCTTTGATCAAATTGATTTTACTATCACTCGGCAATAACATGCTATTTGCTTGGAAAACACTATCTTTTGATGCTTGTTTAACACTGGGTTGCTTGGCATATATTAAGTTTTTCTTGGTCACTACTACCATATTTTGACACTCGACATATACTAAGATTTCTACACTTGGCACCTACAATATTTTTCTTTTCTTGGCACATATTAAACTTGTTGCTTGGCTTCAACTATCTTTCTACTTGGCCTACACTAACTTTCTTGGCTTCTATTATTTGCTCGATCAAGCTTGACAGACACATTTATTTACTTAGCCTTCTTCTAGTGTTTTTTCAAGTATCCTTTCATTATATCCTTAAGTAGATAAAGAATACACTATATCATCAATGTCTTTCTTGGTCTTAGTGCTCCTTTTATACATGATATATCTCAACATTTCTCTAGGTTCTCTTGTTACCCTTTCTTTTCAAATCCTCTTCATCAATCAATCAAATGATAATATTCAAACCAAAGTAAGAAATTGTCTCACCAACAAGTAGCAGGTTTGACATTAGTGACAAAATAATGATTTTTCCATGATAGGTTTCATCAATCTTCTTCATTCCAACAATCTCCTTTCAACAGCTTCTATGGTTATGATTCCTTTAATATGTAATATCTAGGTTTGCAGGTAGATGTGCATTCCAAATATACCTATGAGGATATTAATATACCTCTTGAAGATTTAAAATATTTGACCCAAGACATCGAATACAACTTGAGCAAGTAAAGGGAACAAAAACAAGGAAAAGGATAAAGATGCACAATGTTTTTGCAATAATCAAACATCAAATACCAAAGAATTGGAAGACACAAAAGAGGAAGGACAATCCAAGGAACTTGGATTCTTTTTTCCCAAGGAGTATCATGTAGGAGAACCTATGGGGAAAAGGTTATAAGGAGTATTTTTCCTTTAGTTTTTATTCAATAAGGTTTATTAGATCATTAATGTGTCAAATCTAATCAAATTAAGTGATAGTGTAAGTCTAATTAGTTAACTTTACATTGTAAAGTCAATTGGGTCCTGTTGTAAACAACAATGATTAAAGTAGTTTTACTGATGTAAAATAATTAAATTAATAATAGTTGATATGTATAAGGGTCATTTATTTTGTTTAGGAACATACTATGAAGCTAGAGGTGAAAATGTTAGGATGTAATAAAATATTGTCATAAAATGTTGATGATATGAAAATGTTCATGCAAAAGTGAAAATGAATGGTCATTGGAGGTAGAAAATAGGTTAAAGGACTTGAAAAGATATTAAAATTTCATGTATTGGTTGTGATTTATGGAATGGAATAGGTGGATGAGTTTGGAAGAAGGAATGAAATCAAGGGAATTTTATTTTTGTAAGTTTTATACTAAAATTGTGTTTTTTTTTTTTCTAAAATTTTGACTATTATTTTTGTTGGTATGAGAACGTATGAAATGATATAGACCTGAAACTTATAGTTGTGGTAAGGTATTTGATTTATCTTTAATTTGGGTTTGGTTTGGTGTTATTTTATTGTGATGTATAGAAGTTGTGGTCATTTTATTACAAATTAGTCTAAATCTGATTTTATGTAAGATTTTTGGAAAAGAATAATAATTTTTATCCTACTTATTAGTTTTGGCTATACTTTTAGAAGAAAAAAATTACTCATTAAACTTCACTCTAATAAAATTAATTTGTGATATCTAATCATTTTCAAAAGTTATGAGTGAGTCTTTAAAGAGTTTTGATGTTGTTCCAACTTATTAATTTAGCAAATATTGTTCATTTGGTGAATTGAATTGCCTATTTGCATACCTCACACTTCATTGCTAATCTAAGAGAAAAAATTGAAGCCAAACATTATATGGTGTTGTTTGTTTAGCCATAGAGTTTCTCTACACCTAGCATCAAATTATTGCCCTTCTAATCTCTAATTACACAACCAATACCACAATGCAATGGGTTTCCTTTGGAGGCCCAGAAAAAGTTTACTTTGATATAACCCTCACCAACACTAACCTCTATAATAGATTGCTAATCCCCTCTAGAGCAAGGATTAACCCTTAAAGGCCCATAAATAGGTCAATATGTATTTAATCTTTAATATAAAGTATCTAATATTCAATTAATGTGCAAATATAAATTACAAACATATTTATAAAAGAAAAAATAATAACTTAATAAAAATCACAAATAGTAATTAAGAATATTCCTAAGTATATTATATATCTAACACTCTTAATGCATATTTGACAATATCTAAATTTATTAATAAAAAATAGAATATAATATAATTTTAACTTTTGATTAATAATATAGAAACCAATTTAGAATTTCATTTTATAAATCATATATGAAAAAAGTAAAAAGGTTCTATGAAAAACTACAATGTGGAATTTCATTTTATAAATCATATATAAAAGTAAAACCATGAAAATAAATTTAGCTTACTCTTTCAAATTACCATTTTCTTTTGAAAAAATAGCAATAAATTACCACTTTCTTCTAAAAATGTAGCAATTTAATAACTACATTGGATTTTCAAACATTATTTGTAGATATATCTCGATAACGTGGAGAATGTACAAGAGGGATATTTTATAATCAATTCCCGCATTAATATAAACTTGTATTCATTTAAAGGTAGATGTTTTTATGTTTGCAATTGAGCTCACACTTGGGTAACTCTATGCATGCTTTACTTCTTCATTTGGTCTTAGAATAATTAAGATGCTCACTATATTATATAAGATTTTCCTTTACGTAAAGCTACTTGTTGGATGAGTGGTTGGTTTATGTTTACATTATAATTTATATTTATTTAGAGGAGACAAAAATATCAAAGAGCTCATCAACATACTTTACATCTTCCTTTGAGAGTGTTCTTCAAATTTTGTTTAGATCTATCATGTAATGGCCTTTACTATCTTACATCTTTCATATGATAAGGTTTACAAAGCATCTCTATCAATAATCTCACAAAGTTTATTATTATTTTTATGTCTCACAGTTTATGTTAGTTTAGTTAGCTTGAATAGCTGTGTGTCCATTGGCAAATAATTGAAGAAAAAGAAAAAACCTAGATACTTTAGTTAATTTGAAAATAGTATTTGTTTAATTATTTGGTCTCTTTAGGGACATCTTGCAACTATTTTTGTTAGTGGTTGTTAGGTTGTTTTTAATCTCATTCGTTGATTGAGAATCAATCCCATTTGTTGGTTCTCCAACAAGAGTAGTATATAAGGGGGTGAGGGGAGCATTTAGTGAATATAAGTTGGAGAAGCATTTGTAGTGTTAGAAAATCAATTTGAAGTGATATAAAATAGTCTTGCAATGTGAGAAATGACACAGTGATAGAAATGGAAATAGTAGTGAGGAATATCAGTAGAATAAAATTGGAGGTTATCATGGTTCTTCCAATAAGAGGCAAGGAATTTTATATCTCTTGATTTTCTAAAGTTAATATAATTCCTCATCTATAGATTTGGTTTTCCCTTAGGGATTTTTCCAAGGATGATTTGTGTGAAAATATTATGTCATTGTGTTGCAAATTTCTTTCTATATTTTATTGGTGAAGTTATGTTATTTTTTAATATTAGCTATGAATTAAGTTTTAACAATTAAATAATTTTTTAACATGGGATATTAATAATCACTGGCTACAATAGTAATTTTCACATGGTATTAGAGTAGTGTAAATAGCGTAGAAATTTTTTTCCCTGGGAAAAAAATCAAGGATTTATAAAACCTAGGTTGATCTCTTTAGATTTTTTATTTCTTTAATCCCTTGAGATGCCTCTATAATGTCCCCTATATTATTAAATAATAATATTTTTTTGTGTGGCTGAGAATCAATGTTTTTAATATCTTAGGCCCATTGGTTACTTTTTGTACTTGTCATCTTATTGCTATTTTGGAATCCTTCAAGAAGTTTCCCCGAAGCCCTTTATAAGGCCTTCTTGTAGGTTGTTTTAGCCATGCAATTCATATTAATTTTCTTTACTATGAATTCTAGTTGGAGTTCTATTGTTTACCATTTCGGAAGTGGAAGACCTTTCCTACTTGGCTATTTTCAGGTTTCGGTGGGATTCAACCCTCACCATATTCTGTCTATGTATTATTTGGCTCAGATCTAGCAAATTGGAGTGTCATCATTGTTTGGAAAATATTTATAGCAATTTGTAATTATTATTCTTCTAACTTTTATCGATATCTCCAGTGAAGGGGATCACTTGTGTATGGCTTAACTGGGAATCTAGAAACTTGATGCACAATCTATGTGTGGAAACATTATTCGTAGCATTGTTGAATACCTTCATACTTCCTCTGCACAACCTCCTAATTACACTGTATAGATACCTTGCTCGTACGGCCATACCCAAAACATCCTTGCCAATCCTCACCCCATCGTACACCGTCAAACCCTTCTATACACTCCCTATATGGCAATCACCACTCACATATAGTGGCAATCTTGCTTCATCGTACAAAAATCTATCATACGGCTCTATTCCCACTCTTGCACTCATACTATCTCCCCAAGTTTTGTACAACCTTCTTGCTGTATATCTAGATTGTCATTTAGTGTGTGTAAATTGTTTAATCAAAAACACCCCATGAACGCAACATTACAACCTTTAGCTAGTTTGAGAGATCAGAACAGATTGGATGGTGCCTCAAAATTTGGTGTCTAGAAAACCATACTTTATCTATTGTTAGAAGAGAATGGTATCAAGATTATGTTACCAATGTTTTAGTTAAACCTATAGATGTAACACAAATTGTAGCATACAAGAAGGATGATGCCAAAGTGAAGAGGATAATCCTTGATGGTGTTAATCATCATATTCTTCCACATATCTTGGAGATAGACATGATGAAGATGTGGGATGCCATTTTGAATCTATACCATAATGCTACCACCAATGAGAATTTGATTCTCAAAGAGAAGTTGAAAAATGCTCAGATGAACCAAGGAGAAGACATCACAAGTTATCTCACCAAGCTTAGACTTGTCAAGGATGAGTTAGTAGCTACTAGAGATAGTACTAGTGATGATGAGCTAGTACAAATAGCCCTAAGTGGGTTTACTAAGTAGTGGAGGGTCTTTGTTCAAGTTGTTAGTCAATAAGACACCTTACCAAGTTTGGATTGACTATGGATTGATTTCATTCTGGAGGATTTTAGACTAAGTCTTGTCAATGGGGCCAAAAAGAATCAAAAAAGTGAGGTGGAAGAGGAGAACATTTCCCTAGTGGGAAAAGGGAAAGAGAAGAAGGGGTCTAGAAAAGGATGAAATTCACAAATTGAGAAGAAGAAGAATTCTCTTTCTAAGGTTGAGTTCTTCGGTTTTCAAGAGTGTGGTCACTATGTTAGTGATTTCCCAAAAAGGAGGAAGGGAAAGAAGAAGGTGGTAGCTCTAGAAAGTGTAGAAGAACTCTCTAGTATCTAATGGAAGATGAGTTTTAACTCATAGCTTGAATGGTTAGCTCAACCTCATAGTGCATTTGGTATATAGATAATGGGGTGTCATTTCATATGACATGAGTTAGAGAGTACTTCTCCAATTATAAGGACAAGACCACCAATATCCAAAGCTCTATTGAAAACTTGTCCAAACTCAACCAGTTGGAAAAGGGACTGTTCAATTGAAGAGGGAGAATGGAAATATAAGTCCACTTAATGATGCATGTTTCATGTGGAAAGCTTAGGTATTAATCTAGTTTCCATATCTGTCCTTTAGGATAAGGGGTATAGTGTACTCTTTAGAGGGACACATGTGTTGATCAAGCATAAGGATTGGAAAGTCACCCATAACTATTAGAGTTAGGAGTAGTCACCTTTGTAAGCTTCACTTTGATACTCTCAAGGTACTCATGAGCTACAATAATCCTCGAGATCTTAGAGAGATACGGAATAGGAGAATGGGCCATATTCATCATGGAGAATTTAAATTTGTTTGTGAAACAATGATAAGTGTTCTAGAGGTGAGCATAGGGTATGATGACATATGTAAGGGATGTGTGTTGAGGAAGTTTAAGAAAGCATATTTTCCAAGGAGTAACACCAGATCTAAGGGTATTATCAACCTAGTACATTTAGATGTATGTGGACCAATGTCGACAAAATATCTCAAAGGATATGAGTACTATGTTACTTATATTTATGGTTTCTCCAAAAAGACCTAGATATACTTCTTGAAGACCAAGGATGATGTTTTTAGTCACTTCCAGGAGTTCAAGGCTTTTGAGGAGAACTCAAGGAGAAGGAAGATAAAGGTTCTTTGGTTAGACAGTGGAGACAAGTGCACAAAGAAAATGACTTCTAGGAGTTTTGTACTAGGGAATGAATCAAGATAGAGTAGAATGTTCCTTAAAATCCACAACATAATCAAGTTTCTGAGAGGAAAAGTCATTCTATATCATAGGCATCAAGGGCTATTCTATATGATGCATGTAGTATAGCAATTTAGATTTAGAATAAGGTTCCACACAAGGTTCTAGGCAAGATAACACAAGAGGAAGCTTTGACATGGAACAAGCCACGTGTTGGCCACTTCAAGATATTTGGGAATTTGGCATATTATCATATTCCAAATAATACATGTATGAAGTTATATCATACTACAGGGAGAGGGTACCTCATTGGGTGCAATGAAACCTCAAAGGAATATGGGAGTCTTATCCTTGGGACTAGAAGAATTATTGTCATATGAGAGGTCAAGTTCATTGAGGAAAAGGAATTTAGAAGATCTATAGATTTTCTAGTAGATTACCAAAGTGAGTAACCAATAGAATCTCCAAGACCAAGTCAAGGATAGGAGAACTCAAGTATAGTTATCAATATAGGTGTAGGCTTGGGTGGTGAAGGTTCACTGAATATGTAGCAACTAGTGCAATAGGAAATACATCAAGAGGAAATATAGGTTGATATTTCATCCTTTACAGTTTGCAATAGGAATTATGAGTTTCAAGATACACACAAGGATACTTAGGAGTTTATGGGAGCTCCTAGGAAAAATACTAAACAGTCAAGAGATCCATCCAAGTTCAATGACTATGTGGTATTACTTAGTCAATTGGTAGATTGTGAGCCTTCCAACTATCAAAGGCTTTAGAGCATCAAGTAGTGCCTAGATCAATAGATAGAGCAGTAGTTGGATCATGTCAAATATATAAGATAAAGCATGGTGCAGATAGTAGCATCAAGAAATATGAGGTATGGTGTATGGAAAAGTGGCTCTCTGAAAAGAAGGGAATAGACTATGAGGAAATATTTTCTATAATGGCCAAGTATACATCTATAGAGCTATGATCTCATTTGTAGCATAGATGGGATCGAAAATCAATCAAATGGATGTCAAGAAAATACTTTTTAATGGTGAGTTGAAGGAGGGGGTATACATAGAGCAACTATAAGGAATTGTAGCACACAAAAAAGAGACCCACATGTGTATATTGAAGAGAGCCTTGTATGGACTCAAGAAGACTCACAAAGTTTGTTATGAATGCATTAAAACATAATTGTAGGAAATGGGCTTTGCAAAGAGTGAAGAAAATGATAACCTCTACTACTTAGTGGTTGGGGTGAGGTTCTCATTCTTGTTCTTTATGTGAAAAAAATATTTCTTATAGGTTCACTAGGTTTTATAGAGGATTGCACAAGGAACCTTATAGAAGAGTTTGAGATGAGCAATTTGGTACTTATACACTACTTTGTAAGAATGGAGGTGTGGAAAAGAGATGGAAAGATTTTACTTGGCCAAGGGAAATTGCATAGAAATCTTGAAGGGATTAAGGGTGGAGGATTGTAAATCCATGTCTACACCCATGATCATGAAATGGCAGAACGTAGATACATCTAGGGAAAATGGTGTAGATCCCACCTTATATAGTAAATTGATTGGTTTTCTTATGTATTTGGTCAATACCAAGCCAGATATAGCTTTTGTAGTAAACTCTCTTAGATAGTTCATGGTTGAACCAAAGAGAATGCATTGGATAGCGGTTAAGCATGTGATGTGTTACTTATATGGTATAATTGAGTATGGGATTAGATATAGTCAAGGTGAAGATATCTGATTCATAGGCTATACTTATGTGGATTGGGTAGGAAGTACAACTGACAAAAGGAACACTTCAGAGTGTTGTTTCATCTTTGGATCAAGAGTTATATCTTGGTTCAACAGGAAGAAGAAGTTTGTGGCTCTAAGTTTAGCAAAAGTAAAATACACGATAGAGATCATGGAAATATGTGCAGTTATATGGATTCAGAAGTTGCTAGTAGCCTTATTTGGTTAGAATGTTGAGATTAATGTGATGCACTATGATAATCAAGGTTGCATCAAGTTGTCTGAGAATCTAGTATTTCATGATAGATCTAAACATATAGACATCAAATATCAATTCATTGGAGATTGTGTACAATGGGGGGTTGTTCATCTATAGCACATACCTACAAAGATGCAGGTAGTAGACATTCTAACTAAGATGTTGCGGAAGGCCAAATTTATCTTTTTCAGAGATAAGTTAGGTGTCATGTAGAACAACTTCCTCACTAAGAGGGAGTGTTATTTTAGTTAGCTTGGACAATTTTTCATCTATTTTCTATAATTAGAAAATACTTATTTTTCCTAGAAGCTTTGGTTACTGTGAAAAAAATATTTTTTTAATTATTTCACATCTTTAGGGGCACCTTACAACAAAAATTTTTATTGGTTGTTAGGTTTCTTTTAATTGCATTCATTGATTGAGAATCAATGTTTTTCATTGGTTTTCTAATAGGAGCAGTATATGAGGGAGCCAAGGGTATTTTGTGAATAGAAATTGGAGAAGCATTTGCGGTGTTAAAATATAGATTTGAAGTGGTAGAAAATAGTCTTATAGTATGAACAAGGGAAGACTAATAGTGTTGGGGATAGAAATGAGGAATATCAATAGGAGAAATTGGAAGGTTGGTGGGGTTTTGCCAATAAGAAGCAAGGAATTTTGTATCTCTTGGTTTGCTAAAGTTAATATAATTCTTCATCAATCGAAATAGTTTTCCCTTAGGGTTTTTTTGAAGGATGATTTGTTTGAAAATATTGTGTTGCAAATTTCTTTCCATATCTTATTGGTGAAGTTACATTTCTATTATCTTTTGATATTATCTATGAATTAAATTTTTCTAATTAAATATTCATTTAAGCTAGGAGATTAATTATGATGTAATGCAAGGTAAAAGAATCCCCAAAGGAGATGTCCTAGCCCCCAACAAATAACCACATAGTTGAAGATAACCAACAATGCAAGATCTTATATCAAATCACAACTCTTTATTCAAAAAAAAACTGATTACATGCAATGTATCGAGTTGTAAGGCCATCTTGATTATGGAAAAATACAATACTTTTGCAAGATCCCTCAAGATCTAATCCAAACCCTAGCTAGTCTAGATCCACACTCTAGTAGAAACCTCCAAAGAAGATTCAAACTAGTACTCACGAGCTCACCAAGCAATCTCCTTGTTTTCCAAGCCTTAGCTACTAGCCCTTCTCAAAATTCATCCCTCTACCACCTCCTCTTCTCCAAGATGGATGAATAAATCATAATCATGTTGTAAATTGCCTCACATTCGATGCTTTGTCCACAGACTCGAGAAAAAATTATGGCCTTCAGCTACCCTATAGACTCACTCCTCAAAATGAATGAATGAATAATGAAAAAATACTTCACAATAGCCCCTACTTATACCCAACTAAGCCAAAAATTGGCCTAGTAAGATACAAACTAAATATCACTTACATTAAATACTTGAAGAGCCATGAGACAACCTCCAACATAAATTACATACCAAATATCTTTAAAGGTTTACAACACTTATTAAATACATAAAAAATAATTAACCAAGACCCAAATAGGTCTACTCAACTCTACAAAAATCCCTTAATCATGCAGGATAGCCAACTACCCCAAGATGCTCCTATATCAGACTCAATAAGTATTAAACAAAAGTGTGTCCCACACTTTGATGCCCAATAAAATATATATATCTATAAACATCTTCATCTTCACCAAAGGTTTCCACACCAATAGGGACAAGAAAACCAACATGCAAATCATCCACATCTGCATCACTCTGTAAAACACTAGAATCTCAACCATACAATCATCAGGCTCACTCCTAGGAAAAAATTGAATATAATGCTGTATCAGAAAACCCTCATCCACATCAAAAACTACCAAATCCACACCAATAACAAAAAACTCCATATTAGTAACAATATGTTGATCTGCATCAAAACATTCCAAAATCACAACACTAGTAGTCTCATAGCTCACAACAAGATGCTTTGTAACATATAACTCAACACCTACAGCAATTGGATCATCTATGACTGAGTGCTCTATAATCTCCATGTCAAACTCAACCAACTAATCATAAAAACTAATCTCCATCCTAGCATCAACAAGATTAGGATTATCCTCAATAATAGCCTCTAGTTGCTTTGCAAGTACTATATCAATTTCCACAAACTGATCAACAAAATCAAATTCTTCCAGCTCGACCTTGCGATGTCATCTTCTCTCTCGAACAAGTCTTCTAACTAGCCAGATAACTCTCTTTTTGGATTGGTAGACTCTAACTCCACAAATCTCTACAAAACTCAACCATCCCTTCCTTAACTTGATCAACCAAACTAGCTTCAAATGGAGTAGACATCTCTAAACACCTCTTCTCCACCACATCATGGAGATTCACAATCACCTTAGGGTCCAATCCTCTCGAAGCCATCTTCCAAGAGCTTTGCAAACTCTCTTCAACAAATCAATCTTCCCTAACAAGATCAACCTTCCATCTTTGCAACCATAGATCCATCTACATGTCCTCCCAAGGTCCTGGTGCAAACTACCTCAACTTCGATGATCTATCTACAAGCTCAGGAACAACTATGCTCTGATACCACTTGATGCAATGCAAGGTAGGAGAATCCCCAAAGGATATGTCTTAGCCCCCAGCAAATAACCACACAGATAAAGATAAAAAATAATGGAAGATCTTATATCAAATCACAACTCTTTATTCATAGAAATAATTAATTGCATGGAACATGTCTGACTGTAAGGCCTTTTCAGTTATAGCCAAATAAAAAGCAATTAATAGTTCTACAAGATCCCTCAAGATCCAATCCAAACCCTAGCTAGTCTAGATCCACCCCTGGTAGAAACCTCTAAGGAAGATCCAAACTAATACTCACAAGCCCATCAAGAAATCTCCTTGTTTTCCAAGCCTCAACTAGTAGCCCTTCTCAAAATGAGTTCTTCTACCACCTCCTCTTCTCCAAGATGGATGAAAAAATCACAATCCTTTTGTAAACTACCTCACAATCGGTGCTCTATCCATAGACTTAGGAGGAACTTGTCCTTCAGCTACTCTCCAAACTCACTCCTCATCCTCTGAATGAATAATGACAAAAGACTTCACAATAGCCTCTACTTATACCCAACTAAGCCACAAGTATTCCCAGTAAGCTACAAACTAAATATCTCTTACATTAAATACTTGAAAAACAACAAGTCAACCTCCAACAGAAATTAACTATCAAATGCCTTTAAAGGATTACAACACTTATTAAATACATCAAAAATAATTAACCACAACCCAAATAGGTCCACTCAACTCTACAAAAATTCCTTAATCATGCAGGATAGCCAACTACCCCAGGATGCTCCTACATCAAATTAATAACTAGTGATTGCAATAGTAATTTTCATAGTTTCTAACAAGCCTAAAATTATGAAATAATTTTAAGTTTTTGACTAATTCTAGCATGCATACTATGTATGTATGTTGGTAGTTGAATTATCCAATTGCTAAGATATTAGATAGCAACTACCCATGGAAGAGACTAAAAATTTGAGCTTTATTATAAGATAATTTTAATAAAACCTCATAGACAAAAAATACACCCATCCTCATCTCAATTTACTTTTATACCAATCTTCATTTTATCTCCATTTATATTTACAATAATTTCTCATAAATTTATTGTTCAGCTTGTTTATCTCAAAGTAAAAGTTTTCATTTAATGAGATTCTTTTATGAATACATGCTCTCTATTAATTTATTATATTAAAGTACATATTCAATGACTTTTCAACAATATTTTTTGAAAAATAGTTAATAGAAAACCACATCCATCTACTTGAAAGATATAACATGGCAAATCCATATGATTGGAAAGTTCTCATGGTCATAAAGTACATATAACAAATTGTCTAATTACATATTCATGCACAATGAACAACAAAAGAAGAAAAGTATACAAAATATGCATGGTATTATATTGTAGTTCTTACATTCATATATTAGTTGTCTTTACAAAAATGTACGCTATACTAACTAAGATTTAAGGAAAAGTGATTCCATTCAAAGAACCTTGATTAGGAATATACCCAAGAATGCATGCATCTTGGTGTAAATTCTCAATGCTGGAGAAAATATTCATAGTCATTATGGTTTCAAAGTAAATGGACCCAAAAAAAATTAGTGTCAATTTTATTCATTCATTTAAACAATACAAAGCTATTTGACACCAAAACTTGAAATAGATTCAACCTTCAACAATTTCAGAAAACATCAGCAAACCATTGTTGAATTGAAGGCCAATAAACACCTTTTTCTCCCTCCAAATTGATAACTTTTCAACTTATATGTAATGAAATATCTTTATATACACTTCTATTGTATCATTGTAAACTAATTTTGTTAATATAATTTGATTCTCCTACTCATAATGGATGTAGATTGTGGTGAACCATGATAAATACTAGTATCTAATTTTCCCATGATTTATTATATGCTTTTCTATTATAAAGTTTTTGTTCTTCTATATTTATATTTTTTATCAAAACAAGTTAGAGTTGTTAGTTTGGCAATTCAATGATTGAATTTCCTAAAGATTGAAGAATCTAAAATAGAAAAATTGACTGGGAAGAATTTTGGTTTTTGAAAGGTGCAATTGGAATCTCTATTGATTATGCAAGATCTTTTTCTTTCATAAGAAGGCAAATAAAACAAGAGGACAAATATGCTAGAAGAAGGTTGCGTAAAGATGGACAAGAAGACAAAGACTTCCAATGAATTATGGGAGAAATTATCTTTTGTGTATGAAATGGATTCAACATCTAACAAAGTCTTTATTATGAACCTATTATACAATTTGAAAATGAGATAAAGTGGAATTGTTTTGAACCGCCTTAATGAATTTAACACCTAAGTTACTCTAATAACTTTGGTGGAATTGATATGGGTGATGAGATTAATGTCATCCTATTATTGTATTTAGTATCAAATAGTTTGAAAGAAATTGTGATGGAAATAAGTACATCAATAGGCCACAACTAAGTTTCTAAATATTGTTGCACTAATTCACCCCTCTCCTCCTCTTGGAGCTTCCTAATTCTAAAACAAGATAATAATGTCCAAAATTATCTTAATAGGAGGTGAAATTCCTCCTTTTCTATAATTCAATAAGAGTACAACATTATAATATCTTTCTACAATAATATTTTTTCCTACAAAATATTTTAATACTTGAAATAAAGAGGTCTACTTAAGTCATTTCTTTAACTTGCTACCAAATTGAGATGATAAACATTCAAAAGAAACAATGACATATCAAATGGTGAAACTCTATAGGTATTTTCCACATAAAGGTTAGCCTCCTAAAGTACCAATTGAAGAGGAACCTATGACTGACCGAACCTCCCAACTTTTGAAAAAAAAATTGAGCATGTTTTGCCAATCATAGTTTTTTGAATCATGACAATCGTTGCCTTACTCTAGTCTATTTAATATTTAATGAGGTTATTCTTGTTAGAGTCGTTGATATCCCTGACATTCCATGTGAAGACTTTTATTAGATCTTCAGAGAGAAACCGACTCTCCTGCTCTAGAAAATTTTGTAAAGATAAGAACTAAACTAACCTATTCTAATTTCCTCAAATCGAATGTGGAATATATAGTAGTTTGAACTCCGTCATAAAATTTTCCCTTTTTTTTTCTTCTTACTCTTTGGTGGCCTACGTCTTTCTCATTTAATAGAAAATCAATGAGCTGATTGCTGCTGCTCAAAATTTATTGGAAAAGTGGACAACATTTTAGAACATATCACCATTTCTTATGAAATAGGTACATGTAAACTTTACGAGTTTGGAGAAGAATGTTTTCCATTGGTTTGAGAAAGTTGTTAGTAAAATTATTTAATTCATACTTAGACTTTTAATCCTTATTAGTGGTCACACTTTTCTACACATGTCGTCGTCTTTCAGGGGTCTAGTAGAGAGGCATCGATTTCGTTTCCACACATCATCCTAATTTCTTGATAAGTTTCGCCACCACTTGAGTTTATCGCTCCTTTAGTCCATGGACTTCGTTGACTTTTCTGACTATGTACAGTCGAATTCTCTAATGAATCCATGGTCGACTTTACAATAATATTCGTGATTTTGTTCTTCATCCCATCTCTTTAGCTTTAAAGATTTCAGAACGATTAGAGATATGTTTTTTGGAAGCCTATATTCCTATCATTTCAAATTCTTTGTGTAGGTTGTGGAGCATATTGGATCCTTTACCCTTCTATTGGAGACTGAGAATGCCTGTTCGCTGGCTGTGCTAAACACTGTCCATTGCAGCAGTTGTTTGTGCGGCTGGTCGTATGTACCGGATTCCCCGACCTTGCCCTGCATCGGTGATCTAAAACCCACGCCATCTTCATTGGAGTGAAATATAGGAGGCAACATCTATATAGTAGATCACAAATACAAATATTGATCAATTAAAATTTAAAAAAATTATTAAAAAAAAAGCCATGACCTAGATAATTAACATTATGATCAGATTTTTACAATTTATTTGAAATGTGTAAATTTATTATTGGATTCAATTGTGTAAGTTTTTTTACCATTAACATTTAGGATTACACTTCGTGGTTTATCATTAGGATGAGAGAATGTAAGAATAAAAGTTGAATTAGATAACATAGTTCATTAGATGTATTAGATTGCATATGAATTACCCAACTTAAACTAAATTGACTAATTTGACTACAACTACATGTGTGTACCATTGCTTATATTATATCTAATTAATAGTTATGATAAATGAACACTCCAAGACAATAGATATCCTCTTCCTTACTTTAATCCTAAATTATCTTTACATGCATTTATTAAAATGTTTTTAGCTAATCCTAAGTAGGAGATATTTTCTACAGCAAGTCAAATTGGGAAGCATCTATGCAGCCAACAAAATGGGCTTATTTAAAAAAATTATTATTTAATTTAAAATCAAAATGATACCATTTAACATTTTTAAATGATTAATTAATTTCTGAATACAGCCATTCTATCAGTTGTATAGCCATTTCGGTCAAATTATGATATTGCTATCAGATTTAACTGTGTAGTTTTTGAGACAAACTCATTGACCCACATATCACAAATAGTGATTCACACATGAATCCATCTCTAATAAGAATAAATGGAACACTTAGCACTCATTGGAGTTGCTTCACCTCTTTGAGCATCACCTGGATTCATGTGTGAATTTGTGATATATAGGTCAAAGAGTTTGACTCAAAAACTACACACTCAAATCGTGATAGCAATATTATAAATTAATACTAAGTTAAAACAAAAATTGTGATAACACTAATTCCAACTTTTCAATTTATTTAGATTTTAAAAAGCAATTAAAACACCAATTGCAATTATAGAATATTTAATTTTATAAAATATTCCAATTTGACTTCAATAAAACAAATAAGCTTATTATATTATTAGTTATATTTTATAAATTTAGATTGAGATTCAAAATAAAAATTTATTGAAAATTCTGACATAACTGAGATGCATACGATATATGAATCCGTGCCAGTCATTTTGCTGAATAGCCACAATAATTCCTAAACCATTAGACAATTTTAGTAAAAACTTGACGCACTAGCAGTCCATACAAAACAAATACATGCGTCATGCTTTTTTGGATATTCAGAGTTATCTGGTGGAGAAGAATAGTTTACCTTTTATGTTAATAGATAGATAGAAAACAATCAGACATGGTAGATAGATAGATAGAAAGGAACATCGGAGATCGATAAGATTTGACAAACATGAATAGATCCCGATGCAGAATGAACAAGAAAAGGAGCAAAGTATACAAATTTCATTCATTCGTATTTGTGTTTACAAAAATGTACAGTATAGTCACTCGCGATTAAGAAACACTAATTTTGATCAAACAGCATCCATCACGGCCTGGGTTAGTGAAGTCTGTGATTTTGCCTTAAACAACTGCTGATATCACTCTGACTCTGACTTTGAGGTTTTTCAATGTAGATGGACCCAAAAAGAGTTGATGAAGATCCCATTGTGTTAAGCAAAGACTAAAAATTAAGGCAGAAATTTTCAAGAACTACTATCTGTGGTTGCACTATTTCTCTCAGTGAAACCCAACTAGCTGCTCACCCAGATTTCAGAGGGTTGGAGACTTTTACCTTAGACAAGATATCAAATTTTGAAAGGCAATTTCATCACAGGGGATGGTTAATCCCATCTGGTGATGAAATCCATACTCTTCCTCTGCTTTCTCCAGCAATGCCCTGAATACAGAATGATTCAAGTAATTTGTGGGGATGATAAAGCGACTTCTTTCATTGCCAACATACACTGCACAGTGCCCTTTAGGGACATCCAGTGGAAGAGCAGTGCATGATCTCCCCATCATCTCATCCTCAAATACAAAATATCTTCTTCTCTTTTGGCAAAGATCATACCCAGCAGCTTTATGGGCTTTGACAAACTTACAAAGTGCCCTGATAATGTGCTTAAGAAGCAGAACTTGGTGATTTCCCTTGCTTTTTGCCATTGCAGACTTCAAAACCAGATACTTTTGGTATAGGACCAATATCTTAGCAAAGAAAACAGATGAAGATAGGAATTTAGAATGCTTCGGTGGGGAAAGGAAGGATATGTTATCATGTATATATAATAATTCCTAACCAGTATTCCAATTTACAGCAAAACAGGCATGATGAGAGAGTAACGGCAAGCTGACAAAGTGGTCCCCGTTGTAGTGAGTGAGAATGTACGAATGCTTGAAAGATGTGATTTTAGTCTTCTCGGCACTCGGTATGTGGCCCAAAACCATGTGGGAACTCTCCAAATGTATCGAAACTTGGAGACAAGTTATAAATTTTGTTTTTCTTGAAGAGCCCATTTTAACGTTCATGAACTTACCAGGTCCAAACTTTGTTTTTTATTTCAAGAACTGATACTGTTAGGTGTGAGTTCGAACGACTCTAGGATGTCAAGTATATGTTGGTTTACCGTTTTATTATGACCCAGATTTTTTAAAATCTGCTCTTCTAGAAATTATGAGAATCTTAACATTTTCAAAATTATGAGGATCTGAACATTTTAGTTACTATTAAAAATTAATCTGCTTTATAAATATAGAATTGGCTTTTATTGTTATAGGAATCTAAAATTTAGTCTAACAAACTAAGCCTGGTTTTTGATATTTTATCTTCATTCTATTATTGTTGTTTTTAAGTTTAACATATGTGAGCCCTAGAAAGGTGCAAACAGCCTATATCCAATATTTACAAAAGAGTTCTTGAATCGATCAACAATCAGTTGGACCAGTATTTTGGGTAAGATTTTGTCAATTATCAAAGGCATGGGCCCACCTGACTGATCCATATCCATCGGTAAATAACAGGATGCTGGTTACGATTGGGAATTAAACATTACTTTTGGTTATCTATATAGAAAATATCAACCAATCCAATGGACTTGATAATGAGTCTGGTCAAATTTCTTATCTTGTGTCCATCTCTAATTCAATACTTGCGGCAACAGAATTAAGTGCATATTATGTCGGTGGGCCTGCAAAATGAAGCCAACAGTTTGGCCCAAGCACACGGTATCTTCATGTGCTACTGTCCTTTCTATCCAAAACTTGCATTAATTGGATGCATGGTTTTTTTAACAGAGTTGCTGTCAGTTTTGATTGCAAGCCATAGATACATAATTCTTTTACTTCTAACAATATTGGAAGTGTTATTACCCTTGTATTAGAATGCGAATAGAATCAACATTAACATGAATAAACAAAAGATTTCCTTCTCTCTCTGTGCTAACAATGAGATAAGTTACTCAAGGTCCGCATGATTTAGGAAATAATGGATTACAAAATGCTACCTGACGGTGATAAGCTATCTCAAAGATATTGTATTGAGGTTAACTTGATATGTAAATATCCTAACATAATAGGTGACAAAATGGATTGCTCAAAAACACAACATTTATTGCTTGTCTCTAAGTTTGCATATAATTTGAAGAGGCGGCACATGGTTTTTGCTTCCATTCAGAGTGCTCAAAGGGCCAAAATCATATCTTTGAAGAATTTGTACTTGCTCCCTGAGTACATTGTGGACCACTGTGTCAACTTGCCATTGCTTTCTAATCATAGCAGCTTCTCGTTTTGAATTATTATATATACACAGCACATTCTTTCCCTTCTGACCATAGCATTTTGCATCTTTCGATCTCTCTGTGATTTAGAAGTCATCTAAAACTACTGATCAGTTCAGAGTTCTGCAATGGCAAGAAGCGAGGGAAATCCTTAAGTTCTGCTTCTTAAGCATATCATCAAAACATTTTGTAGGTTTTTTCAAAACCCATAAAGCAACTGGGTATGATCTTTTCCAAAAGAGGAGAAGATATTTTTCATTTGAGGATGAGATGATGGGAAGGTCATGCAGTGCTCTTCCACTGGATGTCCTCAAAGAGCATTGTGCAGTGTACGTGGGTAATGAAAGAAGTCGCTGTATCATCCCCACAAATTACTTGAATCATTCTCTATCCAGGGCATTGTTGGAGAAAGCAGAGGAAGAGTATGGATTTCATCACCAGATGGGATTAACCATCCCCTGTGATGAAGTTGCCTTCCAACATTTGACGTCGTGTTTAAGGTCACTCTGAAATTTAGGCTGAGGTAAGCTTTGTGAGCTTCATTTGGAGAAATCGAACAACTAATCTCAGAAAGCAGAGCAGGGTTTTGAAATTTGACTCATCATTTTAGAAAAAAGTTCTCGACTTTTATATTTCTGGCTCGCTGATGTTTTCCGAAACTGCTGAAGGTTGAATCTGATTGAAAAGTCTGGCTGAATTAGCAGCCTTGGGTTGACAGAATGGAATCGTCATCAAATCAGTTCTGATTCATATCCTTTGAAACGGTTAGAACTATGGGAATTTATAGCCAAGGTCCAGAGTGGACTTGTGAAACTAAATGCCTCCGTGCATCTTGGGCCTTAAATTGATTGTTGGGCATTTTCTATAAGTTTATTAGTTGAACTTACTATACTGTACATTTTTTGGAAGACAGTAATGAATCAAGGCCCCGTTTGGTTGGGGAAGATGAATTTTTGACATAACCAGGTTTTCGAAAACCTGGTTTTGTGGTTTGGAAAGCCAATGGTCCATTTGGTTGACACGGAAGATGAATATACTATGGACCCCACAATATTATTAAAAAAACTGTCATAAAATTCAAAACCTGGTTTTAATTTCGAATTCCACCTTTTTATTGGAAGATGAAATTGAAAACCGAGTTATAATTTTAACCAACCAAACACCAAATTTTTTTTGCAAAACCTGGTTTTGCCCCTGATAACCCGGTTTTGGCCCTCATCTTCCAGCAACCAAATGGGGCAATGGAATATACAAGGAACTGCTATATACATTATTTATAATTTGCTCCTTTTCTTGTTCATTGTACATCGGAATGTTATCAGACTTTTTAAAGAAAATTTATGATCATAAGGTCTCTATCCCTCATATGGATCTGCCATATTATCTCTCCGTTAGGTATCCATTGTCCGATGTTCACTGCTTTGGTTGGTTTGATAGTTTTATAGATTAAAACATTCCAATAATAAATTAAAAGTTGGTAAATTTGGAATTAAATTTTGAAAAATTGCAATTATGATGAAGGTGCAGAATGAAAAATGAACTATCGATTATTTTTTTGGCCTTCGCATTCTTTTATTATTTAAAGTAAGATTTAGCAATAGAAAACAAGAGCTCTATTCGAGCTTAAGTCCCTGCCTTGTGTGAATAGGAGAAGGTTAAAATAGTAGTTTGTCAATTTTGATTTGAGGCCTTGTGTGAATAGGAGAAGGCTAAAATAGGAGTTTGTCAATTTCTATCTAAGGAAATAGATTTGATTTGATTTACAAATAAGAGAAGGAGGCACTTACAAGAGAAGACCATTTTGAGTTTGTTCGATGTAATTGGAGAAATTCATATGCATTTAACTGTTTTCACAAAATGGGGCTCAAATTAATAGTAGACAACTATTGAGCTTATTAAAAAGGAATAATTTGACTATACTATAATTAAATAGTATTTATATAGAATAAATTGAAATAAATTTCATAGTAACCTTAAGATTAAGAGTTTTTATCTTTACCAAAGATGAAACAAGCTGGAAAATATGTTGCACATAGAACAACTGTGAATTTTGCACTAACTATTACTACATGTGGTAAGAGTCCTTATCTAATTGAAAACATAACATTATATATATTTTGAACTATTAAAAGCCTGGTACACTATTGTGAAGTTCTTCTCCAATTAGACAAATATATAAAACCATATATCTTTGTCACCAATCAAATGTATAAAATTGAAAAATAAATTTTAATTAAATGAGAGCATTTGATTTCAAAACAAACACAAAGTTTCAAAAGACTTGTTTTATTCATATTTATGCAAAATTGTAAAAATATTTTTAAATTAAATCAGAACATTCAAGTTTTTGTTTTTGTTTTTTTCTTAATGTAGATCCAACTACCATTAGTAGTGAATATGTATCTAACCACCAACCTAGAAGAACAACCTCTAATAATGACTTGCAATGGTGAGCATTGTTAATGATTAATCCTTATAATAGTCCAACCACAATGATATGAACTTAATCTAATGTTTTTTTTTTTTTTTTTCCATAAATATGGTTACATATTTTTAGGATTGATAAATCATATGAAATCTTATTAATAAAGTTTATTAGCAAAAATATTGATTATTTATTAATAATTTAAAGAAACTTAAACAATAAGATTTGAATTAGTCATTAATTTTTTTAAGTTTTAGATTATTTGATATGTTTCCAAAAATACTTTGGCCTCAACTTCTTAAAACTAGTACTTCAATTATTTATTATCCTTTGGTCCTTAACACCAATTCATTATACAATGGTGATATAAAGAACCTTCTAAAGGTTGTGTTTGATATTCGCAACATCATTGGGACACTGGACATTTGAAAGCTCAATAAGAGGATATGGAAAAGTTTAATAAGAGGATATGGTCATGACATTGAAAAACTTAAAATACAAATTTAAGAACAATTATGCAAGCAAAAAAATATATAACTAAATTTGGTGCACATGATGAAAATATTGGCATTGATGTCAAAGGGTTTAACAAGCATGTCATTGATGTCAAAGGGTTTGACAAGCATGGACAAGATTGTTAGTGAATAATAAATAGAATAATCACAGTATCAACTGAAAGTCACAGTATCAATTGAAAGTGAGAGTGATAAAATACTTACAATGATAAATGAAAAAGTAAAATCATATAAATGGACAAGTGTTAAATTTTAGAAATAGAAAAGCAGCAGTGGTGTGATATATTACATAATATAAACAATGATGTACTGAGATAAAAAGTGACTTTGGTATGAAGGGGTAAACGCTTTGACCTGGAGCTATGAACCAATGAGGCCACAAACAGGGGACCTCATCCCCATGAGATTTGAACCTTGATGGGAAGGATAACAACATAACAACTTAACCATCAATGGTGAGTATTTAAATAGAATACTAAGACCAAGATTTTAGTTGAAATATACTCTAAAAGCCAAGAAAGTTTATGATAGAGGACAACTTGCAGTAATTACAATAATGATTAAATAATAGTGATAATATAGTGAAGACATGCATTGCATATGTGAGCAGCTTGATAAATAGTGAAGTTGGATATAATATAATACAAGTTAGGCCATAAAGAAAGCAATGATCAAATTAATAGATGAAACTAACTTGAGAAGAATGATGTGAAATACGCTGACATGAGTTTCTATATGAAATGTTAAAGATCATGCATATGTTGGAATAGATATTAATTAAACCTTCTTGTGTGCTTGATGGCATATTAAAATATTAAAAATAAAATATAGGATGCCTCTCAACAATTGAAATAAGACATACAACAAATGTAGTCAAACAATGAGTGGAGAAATGTCAAAGTCAATATGTGATTATTATGTTAAAAAAAACACTCATTAAACGAGTAAAATATGCTCATTTATATACAAAAACACACAAAAATTAGTCTCCATGATAATACTTGAAAAAATTATGTCTGCGCAATCACAACGGATTTGAAAAAAA
Source organism: Cupressus sempervirens (assembly GCA_028749045.1). Classification (NCBI taxonomy): domain Eukaryota; kingdom Viridiplantae; phylum Streptophyta; class Pinopsida; order Cupressales; family Cupressaceae; genus Cupressus; species Cupressus sempervirens. The sequence goes on along the minus strand of CM053787.1, from coordinate 11,707,548 downwards.
TTATGTAGTTTGAAAAAATCTGATTGAGAATAGGAATGGCCTATTCCTATAACAGATATTTTTAGGCATAGACATGCTCATTTTAGGGGTAAAATTGGAATATGTCTTCCTATTCCCAATTCTTTTACCAAACAACAAATACAAAAAAAATATTCTAATTTTCTCTTCATAGTACAGTTCTATTCTAGCAACCCAATGAGCCCATAACAAGTATATTTGGAATGGGTACATGCTCATTTTAGAGGCAAAATGAGAATATGTTAAAGAGATCATTAAATAATGCTTGTGGAAATGAGAGCTTCACATGTTTCTTATTTCGTTAGTTTCTCAGATGAGCCCATTTGTTCTCATTCCTGATTGGTCACAATGTTATATGTTAGACAAATGGACTCAATTTTTCTTTCAGCGACAAATTCTAATTTGGGGTCAAATTGAATGGCTCACATTTTCTCACATCTAACTAGGATAGTTTGCTAAAATACTCTATGTTTGTGTGATTATGCTAGGGGTCTCTATGGTTAAGCCAAAAGTTGAAGGGTCTACAATAGTTAGGTTTTCTTTTGATTGGTTTGTGATCTTGATATATGTATTCAGATGTTGCCACATATTGAAAATTGATGATACTTGTGTTTTTTGGCCAGTATGACCTTGCGCCAATTATGGATTAAAATACATATAGATCCAATTGTTATCACATCATTGTAGTAATAAAATGCCCAAAAGATAAGTGATGCGACTCAATGAGAGTCTGATGTGTGTCCCATTTCATTTGATGAAGATACTTGGTAGGACCTTCTTTGTTCATAATAGAATGAGTTCCTATTGATCCAAATTTTCTAATTGAGCAAATATGTAAGTAGAGTTGGAGCTTACATAGAGATTAAAAGGAGATTTGATCGGATGACCCACACTTTGTTGTAGTGATAAAGTGGTTGATGAATAAGGGTAGTGAGTCTATGAGATCATGACACATGCTTGACTCTGCTAGAGTTATGCATAATTTTCAAAGAGTTCAATACTGCTTCATGATTGGTGGAGATGGAGGGTACTATTACACATGTATTTTCAATGGCACTCAAAGTGAGTCTTGTCTATGGATCTATGTGGTAGATGAAGGTCAATGGTTTTGTTTTAAAGTTGATCAAGTCAAGTATTTATGGAAGGTGAAAACAATTTAGCATGTGTCAGAATAGATATTCAAGATGGAGTATGACAGCAGTCGTTGGAAGTGAAAAGAAAACCTAAGTCATGGTTTGATCAGCTAGAAAATGATCCTAAATTTGAAGAGTACAAAGAAAGGAAAATGGCCCTTGGTGTATCTATATATCGGGTGCCTAAATCTGTAACGAAAGCCAATGGAGAAGCTTATGATCCTCTGGTTGTCTTTCTTGGACCTTTTCATCACAAGAAAAATAAGGAGATGGCTATAATGAATGGCCATTCTTTGTAGCAAATGAATAGCAGACCATGGTATTTCAAATTCACATTTAACTCACGAGAGATTTTATAAACAATTGTGTTAGAAATATCAGGAAGATTTTATTTTGTTGAGAAATAATTTTTCTTTGTTTACATTTCAAATTTTATTTATGATCGTGATGTTCACATCAATTAATATTTTCCATCATTAAAAAAAATGTATATTTTATTTAAAACTTTTACCACACTAATTCATATTTTTCATTAATTCAAAATGTTTGTTTTAATTAAGAAATCTGAAATAATTATTACATTAATTAATAATTTACATCATTTAAAAATATATATTTACTTGAGTCTTTTAAAAATCCTTTAAGACATACACATGTTTAAGAAATAAATATTCAAAGCAATTGATAAATTTTTTTTTTTTAAATTGAATAATAGTCTCTATATTTTTACTACACAGTTTCTCTGAATTTCTCATTTGTACAATATTTAACCGTAAGTTGATCAAGATTTCCTTTCTCATCCACTACTGTAAAGACTCGCTGTGAATGCCCAAAATTCAAGTAACCTTTCAATGGAAAAATTGATTTAGCAGTGAGAAGAAAAACACATACCTTGTTCTGCTATAGAATTTCTTTGGTTCGGGCTCTCGTGACTTTTTTTGGCGATATTTCTGAATCTCCTCTTTCTATTTTTCACAACATTGCAAAGTTTCCTCCATCTGGCAAGCGCTTCTTCTGAAGAATTTTTCGATTTCACTTCAAATCGATTCAAATAACCCTCCATCCTCTCCGTTTCCCAGTTGAAGTTCCCGCTATCCCTACCCTGCTGCGTTATTTATACAGCTGCTATGTTAAAATCGACTGAATCGATGCTCAAAGCGAGCTTTTGCATAAATTTAAGTTACATTACTGTAACGCTCTTGGGGGAATTTGGCAGACTCACAGAAACCGCGGATGATATTTGAAGGAAAGAGGGATGGATTTTGATTTGAGATCCAGCTTGAAAGCGTTTCCACCTTCTCAGCCGATTGACATGGAAAACACAAAAACAAGATTGGTTGGAATTCACCTATTCTTAGGAAGAACCGATTAAAGCAAGAAATACCCTCCACGTTTGACTGATTATAATGCATAATGGCAGAGCACTGCAATTTGGAACGGCCTATGCCCAGCTCATTTTATGTAAAGACTTCTGGAAAAATAAACGAAACCAAAATGAAGGGTATAATTTAGGATACTGACTTACATGCATGATGTCACAGAAACTTTTCACAAATGATACTGTTGTGTTTGGCAAACTTCTACCTTGCCACGTTTGAGTGCCTGCAATCCTATTTTTCTTCAATAGTCAAGCTTTCCATTGCCGGGTGCTCCCTAACATCATTTTGTTGAAATTTTCACAAAAAAATTCAAAAAGATCACCGAGAAAAAGCATGGCAGCCAATGAAAAAATAAGAATTTTGAAATGGAAAATTCATTTTAATAGAAATTAGTCAATGGACCATAGTTTATAGCAATTTTTCTAGAGTTTGCAGTTTCAACTAATTCTAAAAGAGACATGAAAACTTTAGTCTCTTGCCTTACCGCAGGGACTAACAAGATTAGGGAAATGGTCCTAGTGTCATATTACAGTTTATAGGGGTCTTACTATTTACAAATAATAGAATAAGTTACCTTTAATTAATGACATTTACTCTCTTTTTTCATATCATTTTTTATTGGTAATCTTGTTCAAGTTAATTTAAATATAAAAAAATTATACAAAAGTATAATTAATTATATATTAAATTTATTTGTTCCATATTCAATTGACATGTCTAATAAAATCAAATGTTTGAATTGAACGATTCTAATAATTAGTTTTTTAAAATTATAAAATTTTGTAGTATTTAAAAATATCTTTAACAAATTTGTATAAATTTAGTATAAAAGTATGGTAACCCCTGTGTAGTAAATAGGGTGTCTATTTCTCTTTTATTTATTAATTAAAACTAAAAAATTAGATTAATCATAATCAATAAATAAAATAAAATGGAAAACTATTGAGCTAAATGCAATAATAATATTTGGCAAAATTTCCTTTCTATTAATGCTTTGATGGATGTTCCTACCATGTTTGAAAGCTCACATTTTCCATAGGAAGGAGTAATGTTGGCATAGGTTGCAGACTTTCGCTTTACAGTTTTCACTCGTATTTTGTTGAAATTTTCTAAAACATTTCAAATGCAAAATAGGGATCTAGTTTTAGGAATTCAAAATTCTAAATGCCCTTATGAAATCTTAATCAATCGACTTCCAAATCTTCATTAATTGACAAACATTTCTATGGAATACTAGAAATACATGTCTGTTGACATAGCTTTTACTTCTGTTTTCGAAAAGAGAGGCACAAGTCTAATATCTGACCATGCAAACTAGCTGTCATAACTATGCATTTGTTTTCAATCACAATCTGTTCGCATAAAAGTTGCCCTTTGCAATTTTAAATGGACCTCAATACCCTAGCATGCACATGCACCGCATAAGATTCGATATTTTATTCTCATGAAATTTATAAGATAAAAAGCAGCGAATGTGCAATTCACATTCCTTACGAATGGTCTCTGCAAGCTGCATTAAAACCGATTTTGCGAACGGGAGGACAAGAGGTTAAGAAGGAACGACAAGGGGATAAACGGGAAAAGCAAACGAGTAACGGAAAGTGAACAGAAACATTTTCGGGAACAACAAACAATTAACGTTAAACGCATGTAAAGGAAAGGACTGGCTCAGGGCGTACAAATATAGGGAAAACATCGCTTCAAAAACAGCTAGATGCCGCAATCTTACTAAAAATGTCATGCGGAACGTTGACAACGAGACAAAAAGAGTAAAACATGGTGCACAGGATGTATGTTCTGTAATCATCTCATGTATATCGTACAGCAAAAATTTACAGAAATGAGTAGGACGTGGAGCCCCTTATCAATTATTACTGTCAGATCACTGTGAAATATAATAAGGTGCTCGGTAGGAGTAGGAATAAACATTAAGATAAGCATTAACATGTTGATTCTGATTAGGAAGTGAAAGATGTTATAAATTAAAATTATGAAGTGAAGGGACCCACCTCTCTAGTCTGTGTTCATTACTGTCAGATCCTTGTGAAATATAATAAAGTGTTGCATAGGAGTAGGAATAAACATTAAGATAAGCATTAGTACGATGATCCTGATTATCTTAATTGAAAATATCAATCAATTATTTAGACTTGTATCTGAATCTGATCTGAATGCAATAAACCTCTTATCTAATCCAATGCTTGCAAACAAAACCATGTGTGAAGTTGTCGGTCGGCCTACAAAATAAAAGCCAAGAGTTTGGCCCAATTAGACCGTATCTCGATGCGGTACTGTCCTTTCTATCCAACATTTTCTTTAATGGGGTATGTTTTTGTAACAGTCCTACTGTTAGTTTTTGTTCTGTCTGTGCCGAAAAATGAGCTAAGTTGCTCAAGGTCGTCATAATTTTGGAAATAATGTATTGTAGAATCCGTGGTGATAAGATATAATTAAATGCTAACCTAGCAAATATTAGTATTGGTATGTTCTATTTAATGCTGATTTCACAAACATTTGCATGTTCAATCATTATTGGTTGATCGGTGAAGAATAAAGCTCATAGGGAAAATTACAGCTGTTTGAATCAAGATGAATTGGCTCATTCAAAAAACACATCACTAGTGAATGCTTGTCTCCAGGTTCTTATATAATTTGAAGAGCCCGCACATGGTTTTGGCTTTCATTCTGAGTACTCAAAGGACCAATATCCCTTCTCCCTCACTACACAGTCAACTTGCAATTGCTTTCTAATCATTGCAGCTTATCAAGTTTTGAGTTACTATATATACAGAACACATCCTTTCTCTTCTCATCAAATTACATTGCATCTTTCGATCTCCCTGTGATTAAGAAGTAGATCAAAAACAACCGATTAGTTTCGAGCTCTGCAATGGCCAGAAGCAAGGGAAATCCACGAGTTCTGCTCATTAAGCAGATTGTTAGGGCCTTTTGTAGATTTTCCAAAGCCCATAAAGCTATTGGGTATGAGATGATGGGAAATGTTCTTCCACTGGATGTCCCAAAAGGGCATTGTGCAGTTTATGTTGGCCATGAAAGAAGTTGATTTATCATCCCCACTGATTACTTGAATCATTCGCTATTCAGAACATTGCTGGAGAAAGCAGAGGAAGAGTATGGCTTTCAGAGGAAGAGGAAGGGAAGTTTGCAGAATATTCCTTGGAGTCTGATGGACTTTTGCGTCATAGGGGACGTATGTATGTACCTTCCATTGGGGATTTGCGCGAGCTCATTGTACTTGAGGCTCACAGAGCACCTTATGCAGCGCACCCCAGTGTTAAGAAGTTACATGCAGATTTGAGACAGTTGTATCATTGGCCAAGCATGAGAGTGCAGATTGCTAGCATACTTGCGAGATGCTTCGAGTGCCAGAGGGTGAAGGCGAAGCACCATCATCCTGGCGGGCTTCTCCAACCACATGAGATTGCAATGTGGAAATGGGACACTATATCTATGAATTTTATTGTTGGTCTTCCTATGTCATCTCGTCGCCATGATGCCATTTTGGTGATAGTTGACACATTGATCAAGGTTGCCCATTTCTCACCCGTGCGTACTACATTCACAGCACGAGACATAACTCAGGTGTTCTTGCGGGACATTGTTAGACTTCATGGTGTTCCCTGTAAGATCATATCTGACAGAGACTCTTTGTTCACTTCTTCATTTTGGAGAGTTGCAGTCAGCTTTGGGCACTAGGCTCAATTTTAGTACAGCGTACCATCCTCAGACCGATGGCCAGACCGAGCGAGTGAATCAAGTTTTGGAGGACATGCTACGTATGTATGTGATGGATCATCAAGTCAGATGGGAGGAATACCTACATCTTGTCGAGTTTCCTACAACAATGGGCATCATTCTTCCATAGGTATGCCGCCCTATGAGGCTTTGTACGGGAGACCGTGCAGGACACCCTTGAGTTGGGATAGGATCGAAGATCGAGTATCTATTGGTCCCCAGTTAGTAAAGGAGATGGAGCAGCAGGTGACCCTGATTAGACAGCGCCTGAGAGAGGCACAGGATAGGCAGAAGAAGTATGCAGACGTGAAGAGGACAGATCGAGAGTATCAAGTTGTTGATAGAGTGTTCTTGAGGGTACGACCACACAAGAGTCCAATTCGATTCGGAAAGGGCTCTAAGTTGGCACCCCGATTTGTTGGGTCGTTCGAGATCCTTGAGAGGATAGGACCTGTTGCATACCATTTAGCTTTGCCACCTAGCCTGTCACACATCCACGATGTGTTTTATATTTCAGTACTTAGAGGATACATTTATGATGAATCTCATATTATAGATTGGGATGCTTTACAGGTGGAGTCAGACGGACAGCTAGCACTGGAGCCTATCTGCATTATTGCCCGATGGACCCTAGCACTTCGAGGCCGAGAGCTGGACCAGGTTAGGGTCCAATGGGATTGTTACGATGAGGTCACGGCTTCATGGGAGGATGCAGCGCAGATGCGATCTCAGTAGCCGTACCTTTTTGATGAACTCTAGAAGGAAGTTCATGCCTAGTGGGGGAGGATGTGAGGCCTCGCCCCGACCCATCGTAGCATAGTGATACATTACCCTTATTTTGTTATTCACGACTCGAGATGTCGAGACAGTATCTGATGCTTAGAACATATTTTATTAGTTCATGTTGTGTGATGTTATTTTCAGTGATTGTCATTTAATGTTTCATGTATATGTATGTTGATGAAATCAGTAAAGGTAGGATCGAGACTTTGATTTAAGATATTTTAAATGGTTAAGAATTAAGTAGGATGAAGAAGCCCTTATTGATGTATGTTTTAATTTATGAGAATTTCTGAATATGTATACATTTATGTACATGTGATTTTACTGGACTACTGATGTGTGCAATGAGTGTGCAGATATTTTAGCTGAGAAACCCTATGGAGGAACAAAACTGATCTCTATGTGCTAAATTTGAAAACCTTGTTGTTCGTAATTCACTTTTTTTTTTTGTATTGTGAGATGTATGTATGCATCTTCCTTGTTCAGTGAATGTTAATGTTCGTAATTATGTTCTTTCAGTGTCGCTTGACACTCGAAAAATGTTTATGTGCTTCGGTGTGCGTTTTAGGGTTAATTGTTTAACCTTTGGACTCAAGTTGGTTCAAGTTAGTGTCAGTTTTCTATTAGGTTCTTAATCAAGGTTAGTCATCCCTTAATCCGGATTAGTGCTTATTTGCAAGTCAAAGTAGTAAGTTGGACCTATTTTATTTCTAGATTTTATTTGACTCTAAACCTCTTTCCTAGGCTTTAAAACTTGTTATTATTCTAACCAAAAGGTATGGGTATGGGTTAGGGGTCTTTTCCAACCCCTAAGCCCTTCTTTTTTTACTTTTGAGGTCACCCAAAAAGTCCCTTTTTGCCTTTGTGCGAAAATTGACCATGGTTATCTTGAGTTACCTCACCTCATCTCCACTTAAGGTTTAACCATAGTGTAGGTTGAGTTAGGAGTTTCTAGAGTTGCTAGCGGGTGGAAATAGTTATTGCTCCTTTTGGGTGGTTGAGTTGGAGGCTTATTTAGAGGCCTTCCTTGGACTAGTTGGTTGTTACCCAATCTCTACATTTAGAGAAGTTTTCTTGAAGCTTGAAGGAAGGAAGGGAAGGGATACTCTACTCAAACTTGTTCATTGCCATTACCTCTTTGTGAAGGTAGGAAATTCTCATCTCCCTTATTCAGTTTTTATGTTTGGTTTCATGTTCGTGTTATCTTGTTGTTGTTTCACTGTTTATATGGTTGTGGGTATGTGGGAAGATTTGAAAACCATGTCATTTTTTGTTGTTTTCCTTTTTTGTTTATGTTTGCAATTTTTGAGTTTTCCTTACATGGGTGTTTTGGTATTACTCACCCTTGGAGAGGGCAGAAGTGACCAATTTTGAGAAAGGTCTGTTTAGTTGGACTCCAACCTGTGTAGAGTCTCTTCTCAGGATGAGAAGAGGGATAAAGGGTAGGGTGTTATGGGCCCCTACCCGTCAGCACAAACTTGGTATGAGTATGGCAAGTTTAAATGGAAGAACGGAAGTTCTTGGTTATTAGCCTCGATTGGGCATCTGAATGGGTGTTGTGCTTGACTTCTCCTGTTGGAAGAATCCACCTTTCCCTAGTTTTGATTCATTGTGAATCCTATTGTGTAAACCATGTATGATTATGCATGCTTGATGTTCTCTTGGTTCTGCTTGGTTGTCACCCGATCAGATATTGGTTTCCTCCATGGTTCTTGAAATGAGATTCAGAAAATATTACAAACTCCTTGATTTGATCATGAAGAAAACTTGATAAAATTGTTGAAATTTGGGATTGAGATCCTATTGTAAATTTTTATTTTAAACCTTATTGTCTATGGCAACGAAGCCGGGTTTTCTTCCTGATTCTTTCCCGGCTGAGCCTTGAATCAGGTTTGCCAATAAAATTGGTGTTTTGAGCATAATTGTTGGTCATGTGATTAAATTTTGTAACACGTTATTTTGGATGGATGCACATCAAAAATTAGGATGAAATGATGATGGTTTAGTAAGCAAAATTTTCTAGTTCCTTTTATGTTCAAAATGAAAATTATGATTGAGGAAAGAAAAAAATGGCTATGGTTGATTTATTGCAATTTAAGTTATCTAGGAGATCAAATTTACCATGCATTATTGTGACCCAAATATTAACTTCTTGTTATAAATCTGTTCTATTAATATATTCCTTGTAGAACAAAAGAAAATAAATATATCCATTACCTTGTAATCTATGCTTATAAAAAAATAAAGCTTCAAAAGAAAATTTCCAAGAGCAAAATGCTCTCTGGATTTTGCATGAGAAAAGAAATTAAATCATGGTAGAACAGAGAATATTCTCTGTAGATTTCTTATTTCAAAATTTAAATTTAAAAAAAAAATAGGAAAAGGAAATACTAATTAATAATTGTAAATATCCAAAGTCTTACCAAATAAACTTTTAGCAATTATCCCTCCTTTGTATCCTGAGTCTTAACTACCCCTCACATTTCTAGGCGTCAGCTTTTGAACAAGGAGTAGATTTGACTTATAACCAAAGTTTGTGAAATAAATGCTGACATAACCCATGCTTTCACTTAAATTTATGCAGCCCCATTAACCACACGACATGACAAGGAGGATGGGAAGTTTGAAGTTAGTTCTTAAATTAAGGGAAACTGCTTGTTAAAGGGTTGAAATATCCCATGTTCCCCATCCCATGCGACTTTTCTGCCTGCCTTGGGATCATGTACCCTCTGTCATACCTGACATAACCATCATTTAGCAAATGGAATAAAGCGTGGGGCAGCTTCAAATGTGTACTGGCTGTTTAAAAGTTTCAACCACCTCATGCTATGCTTTTTCCTAAGCCATTCGACTTTTTCCATGCATAAAGCTTGGTCAGCATATGTAAAACCTTGGGCTGCATTTTTCTTAAGTCCTTGCCCACGTGGGAGGCAGAATTTAAGGCGTAGGAGTGTAGTTAAAAGAGTTTAGTGGTGTAGTTAATAAGTTTGGGCTTGTTTTAATTTAGTTAGTAGAGGGGTAAGTTAGTTGTTAGGATAGTTTTTAAAAGTTTTTAAGTTTAGTTAGTTTTTACTTTTTTATTAGTAATTTAATTAATTCTTTTTAGTAATTTATTTTATTGTATATTAATTAATTAGTATTTATTTATTTTTATTTTTATTTTTTTCTTCTTTTCATTAGCTATTAAGTCTTCGGAGATAGTTAATTCGAGTTTATTAAGATGTTTGTTAGGATATGTTGTTAATCATATTAATTTTTTTAGTGTTAGTTAAAGGGTATTTAGTATATGCTACTTGGATAATTAATGTTAGATTGATAATAGTGTTAGATTTCAGTTGAAAATTAATTAGCTTTGTTATTGGTTGTATTATTTGGTTTAACGTAAGATTTATATGATTATTGTTTGGTATTATGTTAACTATGGGATAAGTACAAAGAGGATGAATTGATTTAAACTAATGTAGAATTATTGTTTATGATTTAATTAATTATATTGATTATATAATATTAGCCTGGATTTAATATATGTTGTTATATTAGATTTAATAAATATGGTAGTATTTACTTTTAGAGAAATAATTAGTTTTAATTTAAAAGTTTAGTATAGACTTTAGATGTTAAGCAAATAATTGGATTAACCTAGAATGAATTTTTTTTAGTTGAATTTTGCAAGGGTTATTACAAGGTAAATGGCAAATTGTATAACTGTTTTAAAGAAAAGTAATAACGAAACAAAGATCGAAATCAAGTTAAAAATGAATACTTAGTTTAAACGATCTATTCATACCCATTGGTTATAAACTTTTATGAAATTATCAGAACACTGTTAAGAGAAATGTATTGATTGTCCTGCAATGTACATGCATTTTTAACTAATTTAAATTTATCAACTTAGTGGGTTTAATTAATATTAACTTTATATATATAAAAAAAAAAAAAATTGTTGGTGTGTTTTTGCCCTAAGTTTGGGCACCCTTCTCCCTCACTACACAGTCAACTTGCAATTGCTTTCTAATCATTGCAGCTTATCGAGTTTTCAGTTACTATATATACAGAACACATCCTTTCTCTTCTCATCAAATTACATTGCATCTTTCGATCTCCCTGTGATTAAGAAGTAGATCAAAAACAACCGATTAGTTTCGAGCTCTGCAATGGCCAGAAGCAAGGGAAATCCACGAGTTCTGCTCATTAAGCAGATTGTTAGGGCCTTTTGTAGATTTGCCAAAGCCCATAAAGCAATTGGGTATGAGATGATGGGAAGTGTTCTTCCACTGGATGTCCCAAAAGGGCATTGTGCAGTTTATGTTGGCCATGAAAGAAGTCGATTTATCATCCCCACTGATTATTTGAATCATTCGCTATTCAGAACATTGCTGGAGAAAGCAGAGGAAGAGTATGGCTTTCATTGCCAGATGGCATTAACCATCCCCTGCGATGAAGTTTCCTTCCAACATTTGACATCGTTGATAAGTAAGAGATGATGATTAAGATCAATCTGAAATTTTTGTGAAGGGTCAGCTTTGTGAGTTTCATTCCTTGAAATAGAGCGTGTTTCAGAAGGAAGATCTTGCTGAGAAGACGAGTTGTGAAGTTTTAACTCATTGCGAAAGAGAAAAGTTGTCCAATTCTATATTTGGGGTTCGATGATGCTTTTTGATATAAGGGATAGTCATCGAATCAGATTCAAATTATGGTAATTCCTTCCAGCAGAGGATCCAGTGCCAGCTTCTTGAAATTGAAATGTTTCACAGAACACACGCCCTGATGCTGATCTGTTGGCCATCTTTCTAATCGACACTCTCTGATTGAAATTAGTTCGTCTTGATCATTAGGTACAATACTGTAAATATTTGTAAAGACAATTATGAATCAATGGAATATACAATTGACTACTATTCTATTTTGTATAGTCTTTTAGGCTTTTTTGGTTCATTGTGCAATTGCATCAGGGTGCAATCAGTACTTGTTAAAAGAAACTTTATAATCATATAGACCTTCCATCCTATAACTCTGATACTTTTACACGGTAGTCTGTTCACTGCTATGGTCGTTTATCTTATTTTCTATAATGGTCTCCTTACATGGAAGCCTTTGTCCACGTAGAGACTAAAAGATTCCAAAAGTGAATAGAAAATTGTTCAATTTGGAATTAAACAAAACAAAATAATGAAGTATGGGACCAGCATAGCTTTCAATCATCGAAAGGTTGAGGGGCTTAGTGCAGACTAACCTACGCTGGCTTTCTAGACGATCACAATTGTAAAGTCTTTTGTATCTTCCCATTCTTTCTAGTTGTAATGTTGTCTATAGATAATATCATGGTTATAGGTGTGGGGAATAGAACTAATTTTGTTTTTAATTCATTTTGAAAAAATAGGGGTAAAATTTTATTAAAACAAAAAGGATTACAACAAGGAGAGCTCAACAAGGAGCTCTATCCTGATCAACAAGATCGTCAAATTCTTGTAACAGGTCAAGCGGAAGCAACCTCCTATCCATAATATTCTAGCTTGAAGCATGACTAGAAGCCCATTTGGCCAAACAATCAGCAGCTCTGTTCCATTCATGAGGAATGTAAGTCAACCTAATGAACTCAAGAGAGGTATAAAAGAGAAGATTCTGATTAACAACAATGGTTAGCTGCCAACTAACATCCTCAAGCGCTTGTGAGGAAAGCAAGTTTGCCACCATTAGGGAGTCAGACTTACAGATAATCTTGTGCCATCCCCGCAAACAACACTGTTCCACAGCATATAAAATGGCCCGAGCCTCCATGAGATTATTAGTATGGTCACCCTTATGCACTAAGAAAAAGAGTTTAACTTCACCAGAATTGCAATGAGCCACTGCCCCATTACCAATAGGGCCTAGATTCCCTCAGGAAGAACCATCTGTGTTAATTTTTAGAACTCCATGAGGAGGAGTCCAATGCCCCTCGTGATTCACATGTTTTGTCCCTTGTTGCCAGGGATGTTTGGGCACTCTTTGATACCATTGAGCTGCAACCCCAACTTGAAGATGAAAATTGAGACAATTGCATATAGAAAGATCAACCGGATCCATACCCCCCATCTAACACACACTTGACTTGAATAGTTTCTTGAAGAGAATGTGAGATCTTCCACCAAAGATGCATAACATCAGTCCAAACATCTTAGAAGATTCGATGATTCCTCTCTGACCAAATATGCCAAAGAATGAATGATGGGCTAGCAATCCAAGCAACATGTAGAGGAGAAGACTTGGAAGGAGCATTGTCCAAGCAGGCCTAGATTTCGAGCAAAGAGGAAGCATGCCTACAAGAGCAACTCCAAGCACTCCACCAAAGGTGTCATAACTGAGTAGAAAAGGAGCAATGGAAGAATAGATGGGAGACAAACTCCTCCCCATTACAACACAAAACACAATAAGAGGGGTCCTGAAATCCACGTTTACAAAGATTATCCCATGTAAGATAGCAATTGTGAGCCACTAGCCACATGAAAAAATTGCACTTTGACCAAGAAAATTTACTCCAAACTTGCTTCCACCAAGGGACCTCAGCATCCTTGAATAATTGTCTAGTTATCTCTTGATACCTAGCAGAGACATGATATTTACTAGACAAGGACCTCCCCAAGCCAAAACATCTGGTCCTAGCAAAGAGCAACACTCCCTAGAGGCCAAAATCTAAGAAAGCTTTTGACGATCCACCTTTGTTCCTCCAAGAGGCCAATTAGAAGAGTGTTTCCATCTATAACTAAAAACAGGTCACAAATGATAAGGATTCTCGCAATGAGCCACTTTATCCCATTCATCAGCATGAAAAGAATTATAGAGAGTCTGAAGATGAGAGTACATGGATAATATGGATGGAAATCTGTCTCAAGCATCAAACCAAACCAAAACCTCAAATCCTCCCTTACATATCCAAAAAAGACCCCACTTGACTAATAGAGCACCAATCTTCAGAGTATGCCTGACCATAGAGCGACAACCTTTAAGAGGAAGTGCATAAATAGAGCAAGGATCAACACCTCTAAAATATTTATGGGTTATAATATGAGCCCAAAGTTGATGTTGTCTAGAGCACCATCCCTAATAAAGCTTAACAGCTAATGCTTGACCACTCAAGAGAGCCAAGCGAAGACCAAGAGAACCCTTCTTTTTAGGCTTGTAAACAATCTCCTAGCTAATTAAACTCCATTTAGTGCTACACAAATTACCACTCCAAAGGAATTGCCGAGAAAGAGCATCAAACTCCTTGAGAAAGTAAATAGTAGCAGCTTGAACTATGCTTCTATAAGTAGAAAGAACTTGAATAATAGATTGAAGAAGAGTAACCTGAGCAGTAGTAAAAAGTCATCTATCAGTCCAATGATTTACCTTTTCCTAAAGCTTGATAATCAAATTTTTCTAGAAGATTTGTAGCTGTCTAGAAACAACAATAGGGATGCCAAGACAAGTCAAAGGAAGTGACCCAATTTGAAACCGCAAGATATCAACAATCCTTTGCTAAATAGAATTAGGAGTGTTAAAAAAGTAAATGAAATATTTGTGCTCATTAACTTTTTGGCCTAAAGCTGCCAAATAAATATCTAGAGTATGTCAAAAGGATTCAACTTCCTTGATCCTAGCAAGACCCACAAGAGCAGAATCACCAACAAATTGAAGTTGAGAAAGAGTAGGTAAACCATTACCCCACCACCACCCCTGCATAGAATTCTAGGACACGTGAAACTTAATGAATCTACCCAAGCCCTTAGCCATAATGATGAAAAGATAGGGGCAGAGAGGATCACCTTGGTGGGGACTTCTAAAGGCATGAAATAGCTAGAAAGGTTGACCATTAAGAAGAACTAAAAGAGAGGCAAAAACTAAAAGAGAGGCAGAAGTAACACAAGTCATAGTCCAACTCACCCAATTAGAGCTAAAGCCAAAGGTAAGAAGAATATTCAGGTCAAGAAACTCCATTTAACTATATTATAGGCCTTAGCCATATCCAACTTAACAAATATAGACCACTCCCTTGAACTAGCCATAGAGTGAATAGCCTTAGTAGCAATAACCACCCCATCCAAAATTTTCCTTCCAACAACAAAACCACCTTGTTCCTCTGAGATAATAATGGGGAGCCACTTTTGAAGTTTCTCATCAATCAACTTGGTAATGACTCTATAAACCACATTACATAAAGCAATTGATCTAAAAAAATTCAGTTGATTAGCCCCCTCTCCTTTTGGAATAAGAGTCAAGAAAGTAGAATTCAATGTTCAAAGCATCTACTTGCTATAATAGGATTCCTTAACCACCTCCAACAAATCATGATTAATGATGTCCCAAAATTCTTGAAAAAATTCAACTGGATAGCCATTAGGACTAGGAGCCTTTCCCTTGGGCATGCCAAAGACCACCTCCTCCAACTCTTCCAAAGAGATTGGTTGCATGAGACAATCATTCATTTATTGGGTAATAAGGGAAGGAATACAAGACAAAATAATATTTTCTTCATTATCAGTGGGAGGAGAGTTCTCAGAAAAGAGGGTAGAAAAGTACCAAGTAGCCTTTTGGAATAATGTTGGCAAGGAAGTCAGTTAGATACCTTGAGAATTGACCACTAATGAGATATTACTTTGATTTCAGTGAGATTGCATAGTTTCATGGAAAAAAGTAGTGTTCCTATCACTTTCCTAGAGCCAATCAACTCTAGCCTTTTGCTTCCAAAAAACTTCCTCTCGAAGTTCCCATTATTCTAGAACTCTAGAAGCTAGGGATTCAGACCTTCCAAGATCCTTTGAGAAACCTTGATCTCTAATCTACTTGATTATGACATCAAGATCTTCCTAAGCAAGCCTCTTCATAGAGTGAAGGTTCCCAAAACATTGTCTATTCCATAACAGTTGAATGTAAGAATAACAATTGAATTAGATAACACAGCTCGTTAGATGTATTAGATTGCATATGAATTAGATTAATGAGATTGACTAATTTGACTACAACTACACGTATATATTGTTGCCTATATTATATTTAATTAATAGTTATGATAAATGAACCCTCCACACAATAGATATCCTCTTCCTTCAATCCTAAATTAACTTTACATACATTAATTAAAATGTTTATAGTTAATACTAAGTTAAAATAAAAATTGTGACAACACCAGTTCCAACTATTCAATTTATTTATATATATTTTTAAATTAAAACACCAATTACAATAATGGAATATTTAATTTTAATAAATTATTCCAAATTCTTAATATATTATTAGTTATATTTTACAAATTTAGATTGAGATTCAAAATAAAATTTTAGTGAAGATTCTGATGTAACTGAAATGCATACGATATATGAATCTGTGCCATGTATTCAGCCATTTTGCTGAATAGCCACAATAATGCCTGAACCATTAGGCAATTTTAGTAAAACCTTGACGCACTAGCAGTCCATACACAACAAACACATGCGTCATACTTTTCTGATATTCAGAGTTATCTGGTGGAGAAGAATACTTTAACTTTTATGTTAATTTAATTTTTATTTCAGACAGTACTTCTTCTTCTCTTATACAGGATTATTATTGGACTGCCATGTCTCTTAATGGATATAAGCTTCCATGGAAGGAGACCGATGAAAAGTAACAGAAAACAATCAGACATGGTAGATAGATAGAGAGGAACATCGGAGATCGATAAGATTTGACAAACATTAATAGATCACAATGCAGAATGAACAAGAAAAGGAGCAAAGCATACAAATTTCATTCATTCGCATTTGTGTTTACAAAAATCTACAGTATAGTGACTCGCGATTAAGAAATACTGATTTTGATCAAACAGCCTGCACCAGAAACATAAATTGCATGCATCTTAGTAAAGCCTATGCTTTTGCCTCAAACAAGTGCTGATATCACTCTTCCCTCCGACTTTGAGGTTTTTCAATTTAGATGAACCCAAACAGAATTGATGAAGATCCCACTGTGTCAAGCCAAGACTAATAATTAAGAGCAGAGTTTTTCAAGAACTACTATCTGAGGTCGCACTATTTCTCTCAGTGAAACCCAATTAGCTGCTCAGCCTCACCCAGATTTCAGAGGATTGGAGACTTTTACCTTAGACAAGATATCAAGTTTTGGAAGGCAACTTCATCGCAAGGGATGGTTAATCCCATCTGGTGATGAAATCCATACTCTTCCTCTGCTTTCTCCAGCAATGCTCTGAATAGAGAATGATTCAAGTAATTTGTGGGGATGATAAATCGACTTCTTTTATTACCCACGTACACTGCACAATGCCCTTTTGGGACATCCAGTGGAAGAGCACTGCATGATCTCCCCATCATCTCATCCTCAAATACAAAATATCTTCTTCTCTTTTGGCAAAGATCATACCCAACTGTTTTATGGGCTTTGACAAACTTACAAAGTGCCCTGATAATGTGCTTAAGAAGCAGAACTTGGTGATTTCCCTTGCTTCTTGCCATTGCAGACTTCAAAACCAATTGATACTATTGGTATAGGACCAATATACTAGGAAAGAAAACAGATGAAGATAGGAAAGTAGAATACTTTGGCGGGGAAAGGAAGGATATGTTATCTCTATATATATAATAATTCCTAATCAGTATTGCAATTCACAGCAAGCTGACAAAGTGGTCCCCGATTAGTGAGTGAGAAAGTATGAATGCCTGAAAGATGTGATTTTAGTCTTCTCGGCACTCAGTATGCGAGCCAAAACCATGTGTGGCCTCTCTAAATGTATCAAAACTTGGAGACAAGTTATAAATTTTGTCTAACAAATTAAACCTGGTTATTTATATTTTGTCTTCATTTTATTCTTGTTGTTTAAAGTTTAACATATGTGAGCCCTAGAAAGGTCCAAATAGCCTATATCCAATATTTACAGAAGAGTTCTTGAATCGATCAACAACTAGTTGGACCAGTATTTTGGGTAAGATTTTGTCAATTATCGAAGGCAGGGGCCCAACTAACTGATCCATATCCATTCTGTCAAAGGGAAATATAATATAATGCTGGCTACGATTGGGAATTATACATTAAGATAGGCTAAATAGCAAATATCAACGAATCCAATGAACTTATAATGAGTCTGATCAAAATGCAATCAAGTTTCTTATCTAGTGTCCATCTCTAATCCAATACATGCAGACAACAGAATTAAGTGCATAAGTGAATATGTCGGTGGGCCTGCAAAATGAAGCCAACAGTTTGGCCCAAGCATACGGTATCTTCATGTGCTACTGTCCTTTCTATCCAAGACTTGCATTAACTGGATACATCAATTTTATGACAGACTTACCGACAGATTTTATTGCAAGACATAGGTACCTAACTTATTTCACTTTTAACAAAACTCGAAGTGTTGTTACTCCTATATTACAAGGCGAATAGGAACAACATTAACAGTAAACACAAGATTTCATCCTATGTCTATGCTAAGAATGAGGTATGTTACTCAAGGTCCCCATGACTTGGGAAACAATGGACTACAGATTTTACCTGACGGTGATAAGCTCTAACTAATTGCAGATCTCACAGATAGTGTAATCAAGCTAACTTGATAAGTAAATAATTAACATAATAGGTAAACTGGGTCGTTCAAAAACACAACATTTATTGCTCGTCTTTAACTTCCGATAGAATTTGAAGAGGCGGCACATGGTTTTGGCTTGCATTATGAGTGCTCAAAGGACCAAAATCCCATCTTTGAAGCATTTGTATCTGCTCCTTGCGTACATTGTGGACCACTATGTCAAATTGCCATTGCTTTCTAATCGTAGCAGCTTCTCTTTTTGAATTATTATATATACACAGCACATTCTTTCCCTTCTGACCATAGCATTTTGCATCTTTCGATCTCTGTGTGATTGAGAAGTGATTTAAAACTACTGATCAGTTCATAGCTCTGCAATGGCAAGAAGCGAGGGAAATCCTCAAGTTCTGCTTCTTAAACATATCATCAAAGCATTTTGTAGGTTTTTCAAAGCCCATAAAGAACTTGGGTACTATCTTTTCCAAAAGAGGAGAAGATATTTTTCATTTGATGATAAGATGATGGGGAGGTCATGCAGTGCTCTTCCACTCGATGTTCCAAAGGGGCATTGTGCAGTTTATGTTGGTCATGAAAGAAGTCGATTTATCATACCCACGGATTACCTGAATCATTCTCTATTCAGGGCATTGTTGGAGAAAGCAGAGGACGAATATGGATTTGATCACCAAATGGGATTAACCATCCCTTGTGATGAAGTTGCCTTCCAACATTTGACGTCGTGTTTAAGGTCACTCTGAAATTTAGGCGAAGGGAAAGCTGTGTGGGCTTCAATTGGAGAAATTGAACAACTTTCAGAAAGCAGAGCAGGGTTTTGAATTTTAGTCATCAGAAAGGAAAAAGTTCTTCACTTTTATATTTCGGGCTCACTGATGTTTTCTGAAACTGCTGAAGGTTGAATCTAATTGAAAAGTCTGCCTGAAGCAGCCTTTTGCTTGACGGAATGGAATCCTCATCAAATCAGTTTTTAAACCGTTAAAGCTATGTGAATTTATAGCCTTGTGAAACCGAAAGCCTCCTGAAATTGAGAGGCTTTAAACAGAGGCCGTGCATGTTGGGCATGTTGGGCTTGAAATTAAATTTTGGGCATTTTCTAATTCTGGTTATTCAGCAGATCATTCAGTTATGCAATTCTCTGGATTCTATATCTTTTATGCATATCCCTCGTGAGTAGAACGGTGTGGCTGATTGTTTAGCTAAATGGGCCTCTGAGCAGGGGCAAGCTTGGAATATTCTTGATGATAGGATGCTTCCCCTTGATTTATCTCAGATGCTGGTTGAACTTGTGACCCAAGATAAAGCTATGTAGTTCTCTTTGTTTCTTGTGTTGTTCAGCTCTCTCTGATATTCAATAAAATTTTTACCCCTCTTTTAGTGATGAAAAAAGTTTAATTTAATTATTAGTCACTATACTGTACACTATTTTTTGGAGACAGTTATAAATCAATGCAATATCCAAGGGACTGCTATGCTATATACATATTTTTCCCTTGCTCCTTTTCTTGCTCGTTGGACATCGGGATGTTATCAGACTTCTTAAAGGAACTTTATAATCATAACGTCTCCGTCCCTCATATGGATCTTCCATGCTATCTCTCTGTTCGGTATCTATTGTCCTCTGTTCACTCATGCTTTGGTTGGTTTGATATTTTTATAGATTAAAAATTTCCAATAATAAATGAAATGTTGGTTAGTTTGTAATTGTATTAAAACAATTTGGAATTGTCATGAAGGCTCAGAACAAACCATACCTTAATACAATCAAGCACCAAGTGCGTATAAACATATATTTACTGTCTCAAGAGTCATAATGAAGTGTCCAGTCCACTGATGCATTTCTCTTCCTTCTGCACCTCCACATGGTTCTTTATCTGATGACGGTGCATGCAAAGGCCTCTCTCTCCTTATCTGGCAGGCCCAATATTTATACAATACCGAATACAACCTGGTGGTTTGAAATCCAAGTGGAGTAACACGGGTATTCAATTCACGACCTAGATCCAAGCGATTTTCCAGGAATGCCCCTACCCCTACTATTATAAGGGTAAGGGATAAGGGCTAAGGGTTATCTATCCATGCTCGCTTTACTAACGAATTAATTAATAGGGCGGAGGCAAATAAATCAAGAGTTTCTGGCCCCTTCCACTCCTACGAATGAGTCCCTGAAGCCTAAAATTCTGTGGGTGCCCGACCGGCAGCTCAAAAACTATTCTCTTTAGGCCCACCCTTAGGGGCCGGTTGTTCCTGCCCCTACTATTCTTTCTAAGGGTCCGTTTGGTTGCTGGAATACAATCGGAATAGGAATAGGAAATTAGAATATGATTTGTATTCTTTGTTTGGTGCGTGGAATAGGAATAGGGAATAGGAATACGTATTCTCATTTTAGCCCCAAAATGAGCTTTTGTCCATTCCAAAAAATACTTGTAATTGGAATTGCTATTCTTGCATTCATTTTAACTTTTTCAAATTTGATTAAATTTTCAAATCCGCTTTGACCTAGGGTGAGCGTTGGAACTTTGTTTTCAATATTTTCAAATATTTCAACGATTTTCCAATGGCGCCGATTGCATCTTCAGAAATATTTTCAAATGGCGCCGATTGCAAGTTAACCCTATTCCAATTTAAGCTTGCATAACCAAACAGGGGATAAACAAGATTGGATTGCATTTTTCCATTCCTATTCTTCATTTTCCATTCTCATTCAAAATTTCTATTCTAATTCTCAATTCCTACGCTTGCAACCAAACGGGCCCCAAGGGAACAACCCAATATTGAACAATCACCAATGAATCCCCTACCTCCGGATCGACGTGCCAACAAGAACTACTATTATGAACTTGGGTAAATGTACAACTTTACCTATAAACATAGCCTGGATTACATAGCCAAGGTATGTCCATATTCAAGATGTATTAGATTGCACGAGGATTATGTTACTGATCAAAATCAAATAGATTGATCATTTTGACTAGGATTACATGAACATCAATGTTGGGACAAGTAATAAGCATAGGAATGGTCAGAAGCCATACATTGGTAGTTCCAATGCTACTTATATAGGGCAAACTATGCATAAATAAAGTGCAATTCATGACTATATAGATGAAGTGTGACATTGTAGATAGAAGTATGTTTTGATGTCATATATTTGCACCTTTGTGTAACTTATCATTATGTGATGCCAGTATTCCATACGATCCTTTTCTTTTCCTTGTCATCATCTTCTTTGATTCTTGCTCTAACAACTCGGTCAGCCCAAGATGCATGCATCGTATAGAAAAATATGTGTGGTATTCAGTCATCATGTGATTCTAAAAACATGTAATAAATGATTCAAGAAAATTGCATTCTGGATTTTCAAAAATGAGAAAATTGAAAGTGCTAAAACATAAAATGACTGATTTTATTGATTTAGATTTTCATTAGATACATTAGGATAGCAATTGAATAATCCCACTGATATTTGAATAGCTTTATATAACTTTATTTTCCTTACAAAAATTACTTACGAAAATAACTTCATAGCAACTAGATCTAACTTATTTATTTATTTAATCTAAACACAGAAACTAACCTAATTAATATAATAAGTCTAACAAAAAAAATCCCATCCTGGATTCTCCAGGAATCCCATCCTGAATATGCCACAAGCTATTATTATGGAACCCCTAATTAAAAATGTCTTGTGGAACGTTGACAACGAAACAAAAAACAAAAAACATGGTGCTCGAGATGTTCTGCAATCATTTCATGCATATCGTATGACAGAGATAGACAGAGAATGAGTCGGACATGGAGCCCTTTACTGTCAGATCACTGTGAAATATAATAAAGTGCTCGGTGGTAGGAATAAACATTAAGATAAGCATCCATATGATGATTCCGATTAGCTTAATAAGAAATATCAATCAATTCTTTGGACTTA
>CM053787.1:9872500-9880000 GCA_028749045.1 Cupressus sempervirens | reverse complement strand
AAATATTACAAAGCACACTATTATGTGTGACCCTATTAAAGGATTTGATCACCTTTTTAGGAGTGACCTGGTTAGAGGAATTGTTATGCCTAAAATATTAGGGCAAAAATATAATTTTTTTCTTAAAAGTAAATTAATCCACTATGTTATTACAAACTACACTGAATACGTCCTAGAAATTTGACAACGGATTAAAAGTGAGTTTTTGGTTATTTTCAATAAGATGCAGAGCTAACATTCCAACCATTCTGTACTGGTTTGGTACACTCAAATCAAGGCATTATAAGAACACTGAGTTTGGATTGACTAAATCCTAATTGTTGACTAAGTCAACCATAAATTGGCCATTCTATAAGTCACATTATAAAAATTCATAAACTTTCTTAAGTTTTATTAGGTTATCAAGTTATCTCCTATTTATTTGGTGTGTCGATTTGATCTCTTAGGTAAACTAGTTTCATCATTATAGAAAGTTTGTCTAATTACCTTAATACTTTGTTTCCATTATGAAAATAAAATTTTAAACTAATTAAAATCATTAAATATTTATTTTTTGATTTATTCAATTCTTTCATTTCATCCCTCAATCATATTCTTCACCTCAATCATGAAATCAAACTATGGTTCCTTCAATATCCCTTCATTCCTATAACCCTTGCAACTAAATTAAATAAAATTTTAAGTAATTGTATATAAACATTAAAGTGAAATATTTAATTACTTGTCAAATAGTATAATATAATTTCATATTTTAAATAAACACTTAATGTCAATCCAACCCTTAACTCTAGTTATCTATCATAATTTTCTACTTGCAACTGTAATCCATCTCATCCTTAACCTAATAGACTATTGTTCTTAGTTATTTATTTGGCACCATTAAATCTATTAAACTATAGAAATTAAATTTTCAACATCATTAAACTATTTGAATTTAAAAGCTAAGCCTTAGATATTAACACCTAACTAACCTCTAAACTCTAATACTAAGTCTAACCATTTACCCTTTTTAAAACACAAGACATAAATACAATTTATCAAAATTAATTTAAGACAAAACATTTAAATCAAAATTAAATTAAACTACAAATTATAAAATTACATCTAAAATTGATTTAACTAATTCCTACTCACTTTATAGATTTAATGTACTAATATTAAGTTACACTACATTCAAACTAAACTAACTAACATCTAACTAACCCTTACTAACTCCTTCCCCTTACCTTAGACATGGGTGGTCCCGAATGCCTTTTCACATGATCCCATGCCTATAATTTGCAGCCCAAGGTGTAGACTTGGTCTCGTCTAAGGTGGGTACATATGGCATCATGAAATGGGTATATTTCTAAAGTTTAAAGTTTCCTTTTGTGTTTCATTGGAGGAAGGAAATTTGCATCCCATTTCAAGAGGACCTTTCAAATGATACATATGGTTTCACGCGTGGGAGATAAAAGAGGAACTGTTGGTGAGTAAAGGTAAAAGATTTATTATAGGTTTTAGACAAGAAAGTTCTAAGCTTATCTACGCCATAATTTTTGCCAAATAAATTTTTCATGTCTAATCTGATATAGGGGCATGTAAGGAGACTTTTGTAGACCCTTGACGCCATTTGAATGCCATCTTGGAGGGAAGGGATTTGAGAGTTATGTTTTAAAGTTTTCTAGGTGAACTTAGGATAAGGTAAGGTGTAGATAGTTTTATTTTAATTGATTTTAATTTTAATTTTTTTTTTTTTTCTTATTTTAATTTTTTTTAAAGGAATCATATAGGAATATTCTATGTTACTAAAGAGAATTAAAACTTTTTCCATACAAAATCCAAATAGCATTTTTGCTCTAAAATATATGAAATTTTAAGGTTTCTTTTCTCATCTAGGTTTTAGGTTTCTCATAGAAATTTTAACTTGGAAAAGTATAATAATGTGTAGTTCATTGTCTTGGATGGATTATAGGAATGGTTTTTGATGTTATATTTTGCATTCAACTTAGGAGTAATTTTAAATAGTTACTAAACAATGCAATATAGGGTAACATTCCTTTGAATCAAATTTCATCTAACACATAGCCATAATCAAATTGAATAACTTTATACAATATCAATATCTATAACACGACTAATTATTTTGCATTTAGAATTGAATTTTCAAGGGCATAAGAAGTGAATTTTGAAATAACTACATTTATGCATTCACCCTATACAAATCAATTACAAGAGATCTACAATAAATTCTATTTTAACATGTTCTCATTTCTACTATCAAAATTTATGCATCAAGATTGTAGAAGTTGATGAAAGCCAACTTCATAGCTCACCAAGATGACCTAAATGCAAATAACCTGTTGAAGGGAAACCAAAGAAGAAAGAAGTAGAGATTGGAAAAACTAAATGAACTGAGAGAGAAGATATTGCAAACAAAAAAAGATGTATTGCTATACAATATGCCTTGAAAATGAGTTAAAATACAATAGGAGAGCCTAAATATAGAGGCCTCAAGGAGCCTTCTAGAACAAGCTAGAAGGTGCTAGGAGGTAAGGTTGACAACTAAGCATACGACAATAAAAGGTGGAATATCCTTAATCAAGGTGAGGAGATAAGTATGACTTAGATAGGAACAAACTCCCATGTTGTCAACAACTCCTAGACTAGAACTATTAAATAAATTCATTAAACCTAAGTAAACTTAAGTAAGTGTAAATAATAATAATTTACTCTAATACCACCCCTTAAGTGCAACTTAGGGGAATGCACTTAAGCTTACGATAGCTGAGATGAAATGTAGAATGGGTCCTGACAATGAGACCATGTTAGGTACCCATGTACAATGCAAAGAAATGCAATTTTTGAAAATAGGGAAAGAGAGAAAGCCACATGAGAAAATCCCTCCCCCCAAAAGTGGTAAGAAAACCTAGTGAAGGACTGAAGAAGTTTCCAACTAGACGAATGTCCTAGAAAATAGGAACAAGAGAAGATCATGAAGAGCATCACTGAAGCATGAAGAAGCTACAAACTCTATCAAAAATAAACTACTAATTTGAAGAACCTCCATAGAAAATAGAAGGCATGAACCGAGAGTGTCTATATGGTAGATGATCCATCTCACCAAAATGCATGGGTAGCCAGCCATTGTAATTGCCTAGTATATAGGATCAAATATTGAATACATAGCTCACTCTATTAGACCATTGAACCAAAGAAGCATTAGAACAACATAATAACCCCCCTTAATGCAGATGGGTGAGATAACATGCAACTAAGAAAGTGAGCCAAGATCCTCTACAAAAAGAACCAAGAATAGCGAGAGAGAGAGAGAGAGAGAGAGAGAGAGAGAGAGAGAGAGAGAGAGAGAGAGAGAGAGAGAGAGAGAGAGAGAGAGAGAGGTATAAACACCTATAAAGTCATGTGTCACTAACACATTCATGGGGCTAATTTCATGGAAGGGAAACTCATTGAAAAAGGAAGAGGGTACAAAAATGGCAACAACTAACCCCCCATGGTGCTTTATAAAATAGTGTGAGTACAACTATCTTAAAACAACGTTCATGATCTTGAAATGCAAGAGTGGCACTTTATCTCAGTGGATTTGCATAAAGATTTTTATAAATGATAACTATAATGATAATAAAGGGAAAAAAGATAATAAAAAAGATAGTACAATGCAAAACAAAATATCCCATGCTATGAAAATGATCCTCAGACCTAGAACCACCAAGATATAAACCATAGAGAAAAAATGCTAAAAACATGATAGAAAGAGCATGGGGTAGAATCTGAAGGAAATGATAGCATTACTAAAAAGTAGACCAAACCAGCTTTCTAAACATATACCATTTTCAAAAATTGGTGATGGGATGCACAAGATATGCTTACTAGAGTGAAAAGTAGAACATCCAACTTTAACTAAAAAATTAGGCAACAAAACCAAAAAATACCTACACCAATGTCTCTATCTCGAAACTGTCTTTCTAGTACTTCACTTAGATCAGAAAAATACCTTCATATGCTTAAGTTATGGCCAAAAAACCATGAGTAGGTCAAAAAGGACCAGGAGTGCTTGTAGGAAGGTGCTTAAGTAGTGTTGATGTTAGCACATCACTAGCTTAAAATTGATGGCTTGAAGGCCTTCATGCCACCTGGCAATAATGTTGACCTGGTAGTACTAACATGGTAGGGGCCACATGGAAAGTGCTAAGGTGGCACCCATGCCACATGACACATAGAGAACCTACCAACTATGTGGGTAGCAGTGGAGGTGGGTGGAGGTCACAAAGCGGAGTGTTGGTGGAGAAACCCTGGTGGAGGTGATAGAAGTTGGCAGCATTGTGGGCCATGGTGGCTAGTGAGAGGCCCACTGGTGATGGCTAGGCCTTGGTGTGGCTATAGTGGCTCTACTGGCTATGGCAGTGCGTGGGCTATGTGTTGGCCACATGGTGGTGGCTGCTAGGTGAGCAACCAAATTTTTTTTTTTGAAAAAATTGTGTCCGTATGGTTTGCCAGACAAATTTTTTTGGCCTCCCAGATCAATTGTATCCAAAATGGATAAATTTTATATGGATCCTAACTATAACAGACCTTCTAAAGTTAATGATAGTGTTTATAAAGGTCCAAAGTGCTCCAAAAAAATGCTCTTCACTTGGATTGAAGAAAAAAATCACAAATAAACTACAGTTTATGTCTATGAATTGCAGCTTCAAAAGTACTTCACCTAGGAGGCAAAAAAGTGGCTTTGATACCATGTAGAAGTTGATGAAAGCCAACTTCGTAGCTTTCCAAGATCACCTACATGCAAATAACCTATTGAAAGGAAAGCAAAGAAGGAAGAGGTGGAGCTTGGAAAAACTAAACAGACTGAGAAAGAAGATATTGCAAACAAAGAAAGATGTATTGCTATACAATATGCCTTGAAAATGAGTTGAAAACACAATAGGAGAGCCCAAATATAAAGGTCACAAGGAAGCTTCTAGAACAAGCTAGAACGTGCTAGGAGATAAGGTTGACAACTAAGCATATGTCCACAAAAGGTGGAATATCCTTGATCAAGGTGAGGAGATAAGTATGACTTAGATAGGAACAAACTCCCATTTTGTCAACAACTCCTAGACTACAACTATTAAATAAATGCATTATACGTAAGTACACTTAAGTAAAAGTGTAAATAATAATCATTTACTCTAAAAAAGATCATACTTCCTCTTATACAATAACAACTACTTTAGGAAGTTTGAGATCCAATAGATCCAATATACATCCAAATTTTTCTTTTCTTTATAGCATGAACAAGATTCAATGAAATCACTACAAGGAGAAGTCTCCATAAAAATGAAATCAAGAAGACCATGACAATTTTGAATGCAATTTTTCTCCATATTAAGGTACTATCCTATAAATCTACAAATTTACATAAAGATAAGCATGCAGAGCTCACCTCCCAACCAAGGTCTCAATGTGAGGCACCACACTAAGCTTAGGAAAACCTATATTGACAAGGTGACAATTTGATACAATCATATTGACAGACTCAACAAACAAATCCCATTCAAGGTTTGCACAATAGGTTCCATATTAAACCAAGACAAGGGAGAAGGTGGATTTTTCTAGGTAGGAGATGTCAATCAAAAACACAAGTCATATGCCTCTTCTAAGGCTAGTAAATGACAATGAACTTCCATTCTTTCTCTCTTTATCTCCCCAAAATAAGAACTAGTTTGTATTGACAAGTAAGAGCTAATAACACATTATTTTCTCCTTGTCCTCATCATGAGGAGAGAACCTACATTGACCTGGAGTCCAACTAAGGCCCTCCTCCTATACATGGCTACTTCTTCCTTATTCAAGGGTGAGTAATTCCAACACACCCTTAATAGTTTTTCCAACAAAAGAAAAAGAAAAATATGAAAGAAAAGCAAATAGAAAACCCAAAGATACACATCCCTCACATGTTTCAACACAAACACAAAATACAAACATGCAAGAGCTTTACATAAGTAAACAAAGAAAAATGCATGAAGAACAAGACCATGATGAATCCTACCTTCATAAAGGTTATGGAAATGGAGTTTTGAGACAAGGTAAATCTTTCTTCCTCTTTAATTCCAAGCTTGAATCTCTCTAAATTTAGAGAATGGATGAACAACCTTTAACTCTCAAAATTGCCACTAAATAGGCTTCTAAACTCACCCACCTAAAATGATAATAACTCTAGACTTGACTTAAGCCTTCTAGGGTCTTTGCACTTGATCCTACCATCAACACAACCTTTTAAGAGAAGTGTAAACTTGGCAAACCTCAAGGAGATGTTCAATTTTTGGACTAAAGGAGAAATGAGATATTTAAGGGGTCATAAATGTTATTACAAAGTTCTAGAAGGGTGGAAAATGTTCCCAACCCATATATATACCTCTTAGGCACTTGTATTACCTTAAATTTGGCCTCTAGGATCATTTTAGGGACTATATAATTGGCTTGAAATATTTGAACTTTTAAAATCCTAAGAATGAAACATTTCCACTAAACCCTAATTAGGGTAATTAATCTGTGTTACCAACTAATTAGTCTTAGATTACTAACTTAATCAATCTTAGATTAATAGGTTACTCTACTAACCCTAATTAACATGTTGATACACATATCTGTATTATGAGTGTTAAGTGACACCATAAGACTCACTATTACATAATATTAAACACCTTACAAAATATAGAATGATACAAACATTCAGATTATGATACAAATAAAATACTAGACAATGAGGTTTGAATTACTTTATTGGATTCAACCTTAGCCTTATAGTTTTCACATAGGGTTGATTACTAATTTTCTAATAAATTCCATCATTAATTATCCTACACACTTAATCGAATATCAATAGCTTGAGAAAAATAACATGGATATATTTAAACCAAATTACATAATCACATTGATCAAAACATCAAACTTTCATTTAAATAACCCTTTCTCTTTTTGGCACACATATTTCATCATTACTAACTACATAATTACAATATTTAACATACTTATAAGTCTAAATCATTTACTATAATACATCATCATTATGCATGCTAATAAAACATCAAATAACATTCTTAAGAAATTTTAGAGTAAAGCATCACACACAATAAAATAATATAATAATGTCTAGTCCATCAAATAATGTCTCAACATATCGAGTCATAATGTGTCAAAGTGAAATGTATTAGATGTGTTATGATGGATCGGTGTGAGGTCTCACATCCTCCCACACTAGGCATGAACTTCCTCCTAGAGTTCAAAAAAAATGTATGGGTATCAAGATCTCATCTGTGTTGCATCCTCTATTGAAGTTGTGACTTCATCATAACAATCCCAGTGGGCTTTAACCTAGTCCATTTCTCAACCTTGAAGAGCTAGGATCCATCAGGCATCTTGGCTCCTGAATTAACAATTTTTTAATAACCTAATAAAAAGAATGCATACACCTAGGGGACTCTAATAAAAATGTTCAATGTACCTATTTAGATATTA